>CM037152.1:25159395-25353460 GCA_020921065.1 Vaccinium darrowii
TCAACTTCTCACTAACCGTACAAAGGCATTGAATAAATTTTCAGATTGGGTTCTCTCTATCACCCACAACGATTCCCATTGATGGATACCCTCTTCGAATTGAAACAAACAAAGGGATTCGAAAGACAAAAAAAAAAAAAAAAATTGAATTTTCTGAATCTAGGTGAAATTTCTCTCCGTTGATTTATATATACTTGTGTTTCTTCATACGCTATTTTTGTTGTGCTTTAAACCAGTTAAGTTCTTGGCACATGTTACACAGATGTAGAGGTTGTCCATTTAACATTTAATTGTTGAATATTATATATGTGGGTATTAATTTGAATGGTGTATCTGTGATTACAATTGGTTTAGATTTCCATTTGTGTTTGTGGTAGATTTCTATTTTCATGATTTATGTGGGTTTTAGATATAGTTATGTTTCTCCTATTTGTTTTGTGTCGAATTGTATAAATTCGAATGTATTTTTATCCTGAGTTTGTTAATGGTGGGTGTTTTTCATGGGAAAGAGGAAGTTATTCGAATCTGAGTTGTTCATGTCATAAGACTAGTCGGATGCTTCACGGAAAAATTCAAATTGCATAAAACATCGTTAGCCAATAGCTACTAGCTAGCCATGATCGAAATAAATAAATTAGTTTCGAGAAATCGATGAGCAACTAAACCACCTCAACAACATTCCCCCGCCAAAATCATTCCTGAATCCCCAAAAATAGAAAACATGTACTCCAGTCTAATTAGTTTATTATTAGTCAAATTTACTATAAGTATATATGAAAGTGGGACTGTGGGAGTTACTGTTTTCGTTGTGGTTTGCAGAATAAAAAAAGAAAATGGAATTAGTAAATCGAACTTAACCTAACGCCGTAAATTAGAAAAAGCCGCGCCCTCGCTTGGCCAAAAAAACTCATACGAGTTGACGTTCAACTTGGCCAAAATTAATTCAACTTGGCCAAGTTGAGTGTGATTGATGGAGGCGAACAACTGCATTAATAAACAACAGTAGAGAGTAATAGTGGCAAAATGAGAAGAATCTTCTATGGTCAAGGAGGCAACTAATACCTAAATAGAATTGGCGCGCGGCGACAATAAGGAGTGTTTTGGCTTAAAAAGCCAACTTAACTTTTTATTTTGCCTTTATTTGTTATTTCATTTTTTTTTTTTTTGCGTTTGTTAGTTTTGCATCGATTTTTTGGGTATTATTGATTTGTCTCGGCGAGAGGAATCCAAAAGGTAAAAGATTATAACTAGAACTCTCAATTTTTTGAATAAGATCGAAAAAGTGTAAAAAATTTTCTTTTTTAATTATTTTTGTCTTTATTCAAAAAAAATTATGATTCAAACATAATTTTTAACTTTTTTTATTCATTTTGCTGAGACGAACCAATAATACAAAAAAAGTTGATGCAAAACTTAAAAACACAAAAAACAAATAATCAAATAAAAACGAAAAAATAAGCTAGCTAACTTTTTAGGCCAAAACACACCTAAATGACGTCTGAAACCTATTAGTAAAAAGATCGAAATGAATCAACTATGATGGATTAGACCGATCGATAATATGATGACCAAGAAACAAATTTATTGACCGTTTCTAAGAAGAGAATAATTTTTAGCAGTTAATTTATAATGACCATTATTCAAGTATCCCATAAAATCAAATGTTTGACCAAATTAAATTAAAGCATTCACAATTGGACGTGCTAAACTATTTCTAAAGGGCCAAAGGGGCTTTGCCAAGATATCATGGGATGTATATTATTATTATTATTATTATTATTATTATTATTATTTAGCTAATGTAATAAGATTTCGCATATAAGGGTATCCATAATGAGCTCTCAAAAAGCTCTCAGGTGGTGATCTTAGTAATTAGTATTCATCAAGACATTTGCTTAATTGCGGTCTTCAATGGGCTTCCCCATACAAATCCCAAAGGGTGGCTCCTACCACATTAATTAAATTTAGGTAACATTGTAGCTAACTCCAAGTGAAACCCGAAGTCGTTTGACTTATCAATTTTAAGTGTCCCACACTTTTTGATTATTCTTTCAAAAAATAGTGAATGCTCTCGCTAGTCTATTAAGTGCACATATCATCTCTAAAATTAGCAAATTTTAGTAGTGAAAAATGAATCCCACTTTAACTTATGTATACTCCTTAAGATTCAATTTAGAAATTATTTTTAGGGAGGCATTATGGAAGCCCTAAGACAACCTAATTGAATATACGCTTCTATCACCACATTCAATGACCTCCAACCGGACCAACCCCATACTATAAACATTACAATCACAACCACCACTATAATGCCAACCCAAATTTGTTTTAAAATTCATTGTCGCTCTCGTGAAATTTCACTACCATCCATTCGTCTCGTTTGAATCTATAGTTTTTGGGTCCGGTATTGGTGCTACGTAGGGAGTGCGCAACACGTGTTCTGTGCAATCTGAGTTCTCAGCAATTCAATGGCCACATTTCATCTTGCAATGAAGACTCAGATGTTGCACAATCAAAATAAGATCTGGACCATTAAATTATTGAACGGACGGCTCGAATTGCACAACGCGCGTGCTGCAAACCCCTTGGCGCAGCACCAACCCCAAACCCATAGTTGTTCAATTGCATGATGAAACAAAAACAAGGAGAGGGGCTTATCTAGATCATGGGCTAGGCGGACAATGACATCACTGCAGTCGGATCGAGTACGTATGTGAAAATCTAACTAGAGCCTGTGAGAGTGCGGGGGAGAGCATGCGATTCGGTGGTGGGCGACCATCGAAACTGACGGCAACAAAGAAGAGAGAGGAGGGCCGGTCCTAAGCTAAGGCGTGTAAGGCGGCTAACTTAGGCCTCCAAAATTTGGGTCTCGGATAGGTAAATCAGGTACAGAATATATATTTCATCTATTATTTCTTACCTCTCTTACAAACTCGTAGTTTCTCTCTCCAATAACAATGTTTTAATCCATGGGCATCTCTTTTCCTTCTCCATAACAATGTTTCTTACCTCTCTCACAAACTCACACTTTCAACGGAATATATATTTTTTATTAGTGCAAAAAATAATATGACAAAAAATTAGTTTTATTCAAAACAACGAAATGAATCATGGAAAAAAAAAAATATATATATATATATATAGAATACCAAGTAATTCTCGTTTTGAGGTAAGTTTTATTTTTTTTTATATTTAAAATATAGGACCTAAATTTATAAGTTCATTTTAGGCCCGAGAATCTTAAGACCGGCTTTAAGAGAGATCACAAAGGTGGCGTCGGGGTGAATGGCAGAGAGTACAAGCAAGTGGCTATAGACATTGATGTCATAAAGTGGAGAAGTGAGAAGAGATGGATTAATTAGACATTTTATCCTTGATAGAGTTGAAATGGGCCATATATATTTTATTGTTGAAAAGGATCATATGAGCCATATGGCTTGTGTTTTTTTCACTAGCCAAGTGGAGTATTGTTTATATACTCGCTCCGTCCTTTTTAAATGTGTTGTTTCGTAAATGTAGGCCTTGTTCTCTAATAAATTTTAGGTACATAAAATCTCATATTTTATGACACTCCAATCTCAACACATAAAATGCAAGTCATTTATGAGATTTTCATAAAATCCTCCTAAAATCTATAGGAAAACTACTACATTTTATTAGTTAGGAAAACAACTCAATTTTATCACATCTCCATAAAATGCTCATTTGATGAGATTTTCATAAAATCTACCTAAAATCTATTGGAGACAAGGCCTTAATTTATTAAAAAAAACATCATCATTACACCTTTTACGTCAACTTTTACATTCATTTTACACTTTTTACATCAACTTTTCCTCCACTTTCCAAAATTATCCTCCACTTTTACCGATTAACTATTTACTCACTAACTTTTCAAATGGGCAACATGATAATTGCACACACTTTTACCCATTAACTTTTCAAAACACATACTTATTAAGGGACAGCCCAAAATGAAAATGTCTACAATTAAAAGGGACAGATGGAGTAATTATATAATAATTCCTACTTTTGTGCTAAAAATCATAGCAAAAAAAAAAGTCAACATATTTATTAAGAAAGTTGCAGACAACGCAATTGAAAAGTTGAGTTGAATAAATCAAAGACTCTTCCTCTGACCCAAGGTTCTTCCCTCACGTCAACAAGTGAACCAACTTTCATCATTAAGCATAGCCATTTGTTGGAATCCGATCAACGTATTGTGCATCTACATGTGGATGGCAGCGGATCCTCTGTCCTATATTTTCTGTCCGACTCTCCTGTCTGAGCCTCCATCTGTTGCCATGTTGCCTGTTTTTTCTCCCCCACCAGCCCTGTTAACTCACGCTAACTGAAGCCTTTAACCCCACTTTTCCCTCCACCTTCATTTCACATTTTTTTCCCTTTTGATGCCAAATCCCAGTGGAGACTGAAAAAGTGGTTTATTTTTTTTATGCGTTTATTTTTTTGTGCTTATACAATATATATATATAACCTTCCGAAAATAAGAAAAATATGATTTTTTTTTTGTGTTGAAAATTATTTTTGGAAAATCCGAGCCGTCCAATGTGTATACAGTTTTTGCGAAAACTGCTTGGATCAAGCCCTTCCTGGTATTTTTTTTTTTGAAGATTTCCTGCTTGGACCCTTAAAAACACCTTCTGAATACATTGGATGGATCGGATCGGATCGTCAAAAAAATGTTTGGGTCATGGAGGTCCAGAAATGGGAGGTCCGAATTAGAAGTACTCCCTATATATATTTTTGTTAGTCTTGCATCAATTTTTTGTGGTTTATTGGTTCATCTCGATAAGAGAAATTTATAAAGTATAAAATTATTAACCAAACTTAAAGTTTTAATAATGACAAAAATAATCCAATAAACTACAAAAATTTAGATTATATTGAACTTTTTTAATTTTTTATCATAATTTTAAATTTTTTAGATTACTTTTGTCGAGACGAACCAAGAAATCACAAAAAAATCGACGCAAAACTAACAAATGCAAATTTTTTAAAAGTCTCTTTTTGGTTTCTATAGGGGCCTATTTTGGGTCCTATAAAGAAAATTCAAATTGAGGGTTATTTGTAAGAGCCTTTCCAAATTCGTAGAGTCGTACGAGAAAAGCCCTTACATATATCGGATTTAGCTAATTTTTTACACGTACTCAAATAAAAACGTTTAAAAATAACCCAAACTTTTGAGCAGCAGCAATATTTTAACTTTTAAGACCATTAAAACCAATCTATTTTGTGAATAAAAGAGCTAGCATTATAAAGCATCAAATAACTTTTGTAAGCAACAACAGTAGCATTAATCTGAAAAGGTGGGCAAATATATAAGTGTAAAAGACCCACTGGATTTGGCGCCAGAAGGTAAAAAAAATGTGAAATGAAGGTAGAATGAAAAATGGAGTTAAAGGCTTCAGCTGGCGTGAGTTAACGGGGCATTTAACAGAGTTAAGAGGGCTGGAGGGGGAGGGGAAAAAAGCAACGTGGCAGCAGATGGAGTGTCAGACAGGAGAGTCGGACAGGAAATATGGGACAGGGGATCCGCTGCCCATGTGGATGGTGCTTGGAAAGATGGGAATCAATGGAGCGGAGTTGGTTTTACGGCTAGTCAACCTAATGGGATTCTTATTGCTAAACATGCTTTGTCAACTTATGCTTCGTCTCCTACTCAAACAAAAATTATAGCATGCTACGAGGTTGTTAAATGGGCTTTAACTCATAATTATAATATGGTCTACATCTTTTCTGATTGTGTTAATGCGATTATGCAGATAGCAGGGAAGGCTGAGTGTCATTTTCATGACACTTTTTTGTTGTGCAACATGGCAGTGGAAGTCTCAAAGCTATCCTTTGTCAAATCTCAAAAGTTGCGCGCCAAAGGGTCCAGCGAGCACATATTCTAGCCAAGCATGCTTTGGATCCTTTTGTTCCACACCCAGACAACGGTGTTGGAGTCTCTTATCAGCCTTCGATTAGCTCTATTCAGTGTATTGGTGTTCTTGTCTTTGTTGCAGCTTTCATGTATCTTGCTTATTGTTGTGTGTGTCTTTCATGTTTATCTATACTCTGACCTTTATCTAATTAATTTCTTCCTATTTCACCAAAAAAATTGAAAAGTTAGAGAATGAAAATAATAAACATAATATATGGGAGTGATTAAAAAGGGATCTAGAAAAATAAATGAAAGAAAAATTAAGAAAATAATTCTGCAAAATTAAAATATCACTCCGTCCCCAAATTTTGGTCCACTACGAAACTATGTGCAATTTTTAAGCTTAAAAATAACGTACTTACCAAAAGAATTTTATGTGCAATATAAATCTTATTTGATATATCTCGATGAAATCTATTGAACGGTGCAAAAAAGTCAAAAAAATGTTTTCATAAATATATAATCTTTAAGTTCGAAAATTACATGTAGTTTCATAGTGAACCAAAATTTGAGGATGGAGTGAGTAACAAAATACTCATGGTCACTAATCCTTCCATTCATTTGCAGGGGAATGCAAAGAAGGTCAAAATTCTCTTGGTTGACAATTCTCAGTCTCACATTATTAGAAATGAAACGAGTGATCACCTAGTATAATATAATTTCGCTTGGGGTTAATTACCGGAGTTGGTGTGTCATAACTTGTGAGCTCACAAGGAATCTTCCACGTCATCTGGTTCGTTGGTTGGTTGGTTAGAATTTGCGTGAGAGTGAATGGTGAGAGGTTTCATAGTATTGCTGAGGTCGATTTTTTTTGGGTATGCATTGAAGAGTCATCTTACTTTTATCTTGTTCCACTAACTAGCTTGTTGACTTTTTTATAGTTTTCGAGACCAATGATTCCCCTCGCATGCATATTCTTCTGGTTTCCATAAACATGGAATCATAATTCAATATTTTACAAACAATCTTTTGTCTTGTCTTAGACTAGCTAGGTTGAAGCCAATCGCACGCATTGGAGTTCTTGATTTAACTTATCTATTAAGACGTGTATTTAAACATTTTTCTTTTTTATATTATTCAAATAACTTTCTCCAACAGGCTCGACAACACAATTTAATTTACAGTCTTATTTTTCACTCATTAATTGGGTATCTAGATCAGTTCACATCCATAATATCAAAGTAGAGATTATTGTAATGCTCTTGAAGTGATTATGCAACATGGATTACCTAGAACTTTTTAGTAATTTAATTCAAAAATGATACAGACACACCATTTTAGTCACACTCTATCACATCATCACTCACATGTGAGGACCATCCACATGCAAATGTTGGTATGGTAGAGTGTGGCTGAAATAGTGCGTCTGCATCGTTATTCTTCCAGAAACCGTGATAAAACAGTTTGAATTGACTTTGGAATAGACTACAGAGAGTGGTGGTCTTGTTTGTTGGGCTAGACGAGAGAGAGAGAGAGAGACTAGTACGTCTTCCCCCTCCTTCCTCTACATCTCAAAACTCTCCAATTGTATGTATGTATGTATGTACAATATATACAACGTAGAGGTAGGGAGCTCAAGTGAACGAAAACAAAATGAAGCCAAAATCCACACTATTCCCAGGCTTGCTATTCTCCTCCCTCCTCCTCCCCATCTTCGCCTCAGCCGCAGCACATAATATTCTCCCGAACTCGACCCTCTACGCCTCAACCCCAACCCAAACCTGGACCTCCCCAAACACCACCTTCTCCCTCGGCTTTATCACCGTCGGTTCCGCCCACTACGCCGCCGTCACCTACAACGGCTTCCCCGTCTGGACAGCAGGCGGCACCGACTCCGGCGGAGGCGCCGCTGACTCCTCCGCCTCCCTCCAGTTCCTCTCCGACGGCAACCTCCGCCTCGTCAACGGCTCCTCCGGCGCCGTCGTCTGGCAGTCCGACACCGCCGGCCGCGGCGTCTCCTCGGCCGCTCTCGACGACTCTGGTAACTTCACCCTCTTAAATGGCAGCGTTCCAATTTGGTCTACTTTCGAAAATCCTACTGATACCATTTTACCCACCCAAAATTTCACAACTGATAACGTTTTAGCTTCTGGGTTGTACTCTTTTCATCTCCTGCCATCTGGAAACCTAACCCTTAAATGGAATAACTCGATTTTGTATTGGAATTCTGGATTAAATTCGTCATTTACCACAAATTTAACATCACCCAGTTTAGGGATTCAATCAATTGGAATATTATCGCTGTTTGATCCGTCTCTCTCGAGCCCGGCCGTGCTAGCTTACAGCAGTGATTATGCTGAAGGGAATGATGTGTTTAGGTTTCTGAAATTGGACAGTGATGGGAATTTGAGGATTTATAGTTATGCTCAGGGAAGTCAAAACAGCACAGAGAGATGGGCAGCTGTGGCTGACCAGTGTCTAGTTTTCGGGTATTGTGGGAATTTCGGTATCTGTAGTTACAACGAAACTAGTCCCATTTGCGAGTGTCCTTCCCGGAATTTTGAACCAATTGATCCGAAAGACAGCAGGCAAGGGTGTAAGAGGAAGGTAGAGATTGCGGACTGTCCCGGGAGCGGGACAATGTTGCAATTGGATCATGCCAAGTTCTTGACTTACCCGCCAGAGGTGGCTTCGCAAGTTTTCTTTGTGGGTATATCTGCTTGTGGTTTGAACTGTTTAGTTAGTGGCTCTTGTATTGCCTCCACCTCTTTGTCCGACGGGACTGGGTTGTGTTACTTGAAACTTCCAGATTTCGTGAGCGGGTATCAGTCACCCGCTCTTCCCAGTACTTCATTTGTCAAGGTCTGTGGCCCTGCATTGGAAAACCCCCCTCTCTTGGCAGGCATAACGAAGGGTAATTCTCGTAGCCTTCAGGCGTGGATTATTGTTGTGGCCGTTATAGCCACCATTTCAGTGTTGGTGATGTTTGGGGGTGGTTTGTTGTGGTGGTGCTGCAGAAACAGCCCCAGACTCGGGGCTTTGTCTGCTCAATATGCCCTTATTGAATATGCCTCTGGTGCACCGGTCCAGTTCTCATTCAAGGATCTTCAACGCGCCACTAAAGGTTTCCAGGAGAAGCTTGGTGTAGGAGGATTCGGGGCCGTTTATAGAGGTGTTATTGCCAATAAGACTGTTGTCGCAGTGAAGCAACTCGAGGGAATCGAGCAGGGGGAGAAACAGTTTAGGATGGAAGTTGCAACTATAAGTAGCACCCACCATTTGAATCTTGTTAGATTGATCGGGTTTTGCTCCGAAGGGCGTCACAGGCTTTTGGTGTACGAGTTTATGAAGAACGGATCCCTTGATAGTTTCCTCTTTACGACAGACAAACAGTCTGGACAATCGTTCAGTTGGGAGTGTAGGTTTAAAATTGCCCTAGGTACCGCAAAGGGTATCACATACCTACACGAGGAGTGTCGAGACTGCATTGTGCACTGTGACATAAAGCCAGAGAACATTCTTTTGGATGAAACTTACAATGCCAAAGTCTCGGATTTTGGCCTTGCTAAACTCGTTAATCCAAAGGACCATAGAGAACGGACATTGACAAGTGTCCGGGGGACTAGAGGGTATTTGGCTCCGGAATGGCTTTCAAATCTCCCGATAACATCAAAATCGGACATTTACAGCTACGGCATGGTTTTGTTGGAGTTAGTGAGTGGGAGAAGGAATTTTGAAGTTTCTGCAGAAACAAACCACAAAAAGTTCTCCATTTGGGCGTATGACGAGTTTGAAAGGGGTAATGTAAAGGGGATTGTTGACGAGAGGCTTGGGGATTGCGAATTTGATATGGAGCAGGTAATTAGGGCGATTCAGGTGAGCTTTTGGTGTATCCAGGAGCAACCATCCCAGAGACCGACGATGGGGAAAGTGGTGCAGATGTTAGAGGGGATTACGGAAATTGAAAAGCCACCACCCCCTAAGGCTGCGATTGAAGGATCCAGTAGCGGAACCAGCATGGACATAAGTGCTTTCTCCAACTTTGCAGCTCCAGCCCCAGCTCCCTCTTCGTCTTCTTCATTCCGAACTCGAGAGATTTCATCTTTTGTTTTGGGAAGGAACGCGGAGAGGGCGACTTCCGTCTCTTTTACAACCTAAACTCAAGTGATGCTCATTCGTTGCGTACTACTTTAGTACTTTTGGGATCTTGTACTTCTCTGAAACTCTTGGAAAGGGAGAAACTGGGAAGTGGGTAATCTTTGCTCATTCATTTATTGGTTCTATCATATTTTTTTAACAGAAGAATGGTGATTAATAAGATGCGAAATTATTGAATGCTGAACATTTGTTTCCTTGATTTTCCAAGATAATGTGGAGGGGACAGAGGCCTAATTTGTCTTTATCTCTTTGATGCTAAATTTTCTCGTCAAGATTTTTGTTTGTTCTTTGCTTTTGTTCATTTTCAGTTCCAGTTAGAACACAAATGGCTTTTGGTGCTCCATACAATTTAGGAAAAAAAGGTCAAGTGGAATTGTGAGTAACATCAAGCAATAGGTTGGTGACTTGGTGGATTGGTCCCTGGAGAGAGAGAGAGAGAGAGAGAGAGAGAGAGAGAGAATTTGGGTGGAGGATATTTGGGTTAGGAGGTCCTTGTCTAGTCTAGAATGAATAGTCAGCCATTCCTAAACCAACCCAAAGTTGAATATTCGATAATAATTAAAAAAGAAACCCAAAGTTGAATAATTTGCAGATGAGACTCTCTAGAGAGAGAGAGAGAGAGAGTTTGGGTGGAGGATATTGGGGTTAGGAGGTCCTCGTCGGGAATGCATAGTCAACCATTCCTTAAGTTGAACAATTTGCATAGATTAGTTGGAACGAGACCTGCGAATTAACTACCTAGGATGGGACTTGTTATTCCCAAAGTTGAACAATTTGCATATATTACTTGTACATCTATCATTACATAAAAACTTTTCCTATCTTTGATCTCTCTCTTTCTTTTTTTCAACAATGTTTTCACCAAAAAAAAATTTTAAAAAAGTTTCGGAAAACTTTTTTGAAAAGTTGTTTTTTTTAAAAAAAAAAATTTGTTTTCCTGTTAAAAGAAATACCTTTTCTTCTAAAATGAAAAATTGTTTCAACACAAAATAACGGTTTTCCAAAACTATTTTTTAGAAAGTGTTTTTGAAAAAACTGTTTTCTATTTCTAATAAAGAGTTTTAATTAGTTTGAAAACGGGTTTCAGAAAAATAAATCGGGGATAGATACAGTACTAATTATGAGTTAAAGGGTGGTACATGAATTTTAAAAGGAGTTAATGGGAGCTACACTGAGGAGCTTATGTTCGATGAAACAATCTTCCAAACTGGGAATTTGAGGTCCGAAGTTGGATTGGTAAATATTGGTTCATGCTGGATTGTGGGCTATCTTCTGGTGTGAATTGTTTACCACCATGTGCATATATATATAAGCCTTTGCTCTCTCTCTCTCTCTCTCTCTCTCTCTCTCTCTCTGTTTGAAATAGGATTGTATGGATGTGCATATATTTGGTGTGTCGAGAGTTTGGTGGATTGCTGGGAAAATGATTTCTTGGTTTTGATAGTGTTTGGAAGGGTTGGAAAGGTGTTTGAGGTGTTTGAGAGTTGATTTGATGTTCGGTGTAACATTTTCCGAAGTTTCCCAGGTGGTACTGGTATTGGGTTTTTGTTAGTACCGATACCCATTGATCAGTGCCTTATTTTTCACCTCTGAACGGGTGCACACTTTCTTTTTAGAACCGGTTCTGGCCGAACAAAGCAGAACTGTTGGCGACCACATTAGAATCGGTTACACCCCTTTTTGCAATACCCATGCAGCTTGCACTTTTTTTGAAAATCGAGAACACGATCCGGACACCTATTTAAAGGCCACTTAGCCTGTTTTTCACTTCAAAACTCGACCAAAAACCCTAAGTTTCGCCTCTCGACCTTCTCTCTTTATTTTTAGGTTAAATTCCATAGCACCCCCTCATCTATTCCAATTTTCCATGGACACTCCCTAACCTTTAAAAACGTCCATACACATCCCCTCATCTATTCAAAATTGAAAAAAAAAAAAAAAAACCCTTACTCCATTAACGGAAGTAAGAAATGGACAAGTTTACCCCTGTAAAATTTTTCTAACTCAAAAAACCCCACCATCCACTATTTAAATCAATCAATCAATCAATCCCTCTCTCTCTCTCTCTCTCTCTCCGGCTAAACAAATACAACTGCATGAAATCAGTGCAAAAATCCCATATCAAATTGGATCCGAGGATCCTGTAGTGCACTGCCGCACTACAACCCTGTAGTGCAGCATAGAAGCCGTTGATCTCGGCAATGAACGGCTCGGATTTCATCTCGGCAATGAATGACTTGGATTATGCAAGCACCAAGATGAAATCCGAACCATTAATTGCGCGATCAACGGCTCGGATGCTGCACTATAGGGTTGTAGTGTGGCAGTGCACTACAAGATGCCCTCTTCCTATCAAATTAGTGCAAAATTCCAATCTAGATGAAATCACCCAAAACGATCTCATCAAAACCCTCTCCATCTTCTCTCTCCGCCTCTGCCTCCATTGACTCCCACTTCAAGGGCTTCAACGCCAACGATGACAAATCCCTTGACGACGACTCCTCCCTCTATCTCATCTCCATCCCCTTCCGCAACCCACCGCCTCCCTCCGACACTGAGGCGTTCGAGTGCGACGCTGAAACAGAGCTCGAGGTTTCTGCACTGGAGTGGGTGTGTTTTTGGCTGTGGCTACCCAAAATTTCTAGAATTGCAGAGTTGAAAAACTGATCAAAATCAGTTTTTGACCACAAATTTTAATTTGTCTAGGGTGACACGGTTACAAAGCCGCCAGTGCGACCTTGATACGGCGTCCGTAAAAGTCTTAAACGCCGTTTGAAGTTCGTGCATGGACGTGACCGAGATCCACGCACGCTTTTGTGTTACATGCTTGCTGGAGGTAGACAGCAGGTGGAAAACAAGGGAAAAAAGCATCCTGGTCATGCCTTTTGTTTTTATAACGGTCCGATTTGGTGCGGATTAGTATGAGTCCGAGGACCGAACCAAAAGTCTACGGTCCAATGTAAGGCAATCCGTGTCCAAACCAAAAAGTCTACGGTCCGGTTCCAAAACAATAAAAAAAATCATGATTCGGTTCACGGTTTATCCACGGATTATAACATTCCACAAAATAAAAAATACATATTCCACATTCACATTCTCAATGTAACTTTTGGAACAAATTCATCAGTAGCTTTTAAGTTTTAATAAACAACACCAAGTCACCAACAACATTGCTTCAAAATGATTCAAAGAGATTCACATTCAAGAGAGTATCACTAGCAGTAGTAAAAAGATGCAGAAGCAGCATAATATAAAGCGAGTAAACAAAAGACTTCACCACGACCAATCCCGAGTCCGGGAGTAGCTAATATACGTGCAAGCAAAATTACAATTGTTAATTATAGTTTGCACCTTTACTTTTCAGTTATACCACATTCACCTATTTAGGGTATGAAATTAAGAATAATATGTTTAATTATAATTCTTATCCCAATATTATATATATATATATTTTTATTGATTAAATTCTCACGGTCCGGTTCGGTTTATCCACGGTTCTTTTATGAAAATCCATGGACCAAACCGCGATGCACGGTTTTTTAGTTTTTCAATCCGTGTCTGGACCATTAATCCACGAACCCAATCCAAAACCTATAGTCCAGTTCGGATTCACGGTTCGCGAGTTTTTTGACAGCCCTAGTTTTTATATCCTTTTCATGGAAGGATCTGTTTGTTTAGTCAATGAATTAGAAAACAAAAAAACACAAGTAGTTTGTATGTTCATTTTTTAGTTCGTTTGTCTGTTAATGACTGAAATAGGTCTGTAGAAGAAATTACTTTTACTTTGCAAGCGATCCTTTGGAATTAAAGCAAACTCAAATTCTTCAATGAAATCATTAGCTGATGTAAGAAAGTATTTCATTCCGTTATTTTATGTTCCTTTTTCCCCTTTGCATCTCTTCGGTGTGCGTCACTGATGGGTTGTTTGGTGCTGTTCTTGCTAGGTTCCATGGAGGAAATAAGGCTTACTTTTGTGTGTGTGTGTGTGCGCGCATAGTGTTTAAAGGCATTTTGGTTTGAAGAATGCCCAAATGAAAGACATTACTCTTAGCAGCAAACGATTGTGTAATAGAAGGGGTCTGAATGGCTAACGGTGAAAGATGAGGGGGTGACTAAGGACATTTTTAAAGGTTAGGAGGTCTCCATAGAAAATTGGAACAGATGAGGGGGTCCCGTGGAATTTAACCTTAGTTTTACTTCAAATTATTGTGTTTTCACCTCAATCTTCAAGATCTACGTGTTTGAACATCATACTCTCATTGATTTCTGGTTTTGCCACTCATTGAGGTAAGGGTTCACCTCATGGTCTTATTTTCAGTTTTATCATACTTCTCTCTCTCTCTCTCTCTCTCTCTCTCTCTCTTTCTTGATGCACGTTATCTACTTGATTTAGAGCTTGGATCTTGACGTTTGGAGGTCAGGCCTTGGTTTTGTTAGGGTTTTGTTCAAAACTCTCTTTGGTAGGGAATTTCTACTTCTACTAAGTGTATGTGAATATTTGATATGTGTATTACTCTTATACTTGATCAATCTCGCACGATTTGTTGAAAACCCTTTAAGAAACCCACTTTCTAGTCAAATTGGTTGTGATTCATGCTTGATCTGTACTTCCATTGATCTTCTCCTTAAATTAGTTGTTAGTTCATCTTATTGTTGCTATATGAATCTTTAGTTTATCTAATGGGATACGGGCGTGGTTAATCGTTAGTTCATCTTCTCCTTAAAATTTGTTATTCATTGTGCACTAGGAATTATGGTGTGCTTAATTTGAATTACTAAAAGGTATTTTTAGAAATGAACTTATAAAGAATGGAGTACAAAAAGTTACTTTTTCTTAAGAAATATACCAAAATTAATCGTTAACAATAAATATACTAGTAACAGGAGCGTATCAATAGGGTCAATAATCAAATTAAATAAGTCGAACTTGAGTTTGGTTTGTATATAAGATAAATCTATTTAAGAATTTAATCAAGCCAAACTTGAATCGATCTCAAGTAATTTGAAATTTATAAACATCACCAGTTGATTGAGCAGATATTAATTTATCTGAATTTGGGTTGAAAACGTAAACGAGTTTGAAAAAGATGATGACGATTAGTTTTTTTGTCCCAGCTTTTAAACTCCAGCAGTTTGGTTTGTTCCCCTGCCTTACTGACAGTTGTTTAATTGAGCTAATCTTTTACGCGCCACTTGATTGGTAGCAAAGAGAGTTTTTTTTATTTTATTGAAGTAGCACAATTTGTGAAACTTATTCAGAAAGTAGCTATATTTTCAAACATATTACAAAACTAGCACTTTCACGCATTCTTAAAATGCGTTATAGCCGTTAATTGCCAACTTTGCACGCCAGGTTAGCCTAGGGCTCAGTATATGCTGTAACCACGCGTAACTAAACTGCATTATTTTTAAAGTATAATGCATTTTCCAAATGCATTAGTGTTCAGTCCTATTGTGTGTATTAAGAATGTGTTATTTTGCCCTACTAACGCATACAATCTATTTTAAAATGACGTTTGATCACAACATTTGAAGTTCGTAGATCCAATTTGTGCTGGTACAAGGCCTTATTTTAATTGCTTAGTATTTTAGACCTTTGTTTTGTTGAACTTTTGGACTTTCCGTTGAACAGTTTGATTTTTTATTGCGTAGTATTTTGGCCCTTTGTTTTGTTGAACTTTCCGTTGAACAGCTTGATTTTAGCTAAAAGACTTAGAATTTACCTTGATCTCTCACGTTGTTGTATTTTTGTTCGTTTCTTGGTATTCACATTATTAGATTTAATTTACTTGAAATAGGTACGCCAAAAAATTAGGTGCAACCTTTGTTCGTTTTTAGAAAGGAAAAAATTGGTAACGAAGAAAAAAGTATTATGTAAAAATTAAAATGAATAAAAATAAGTTGATATCCTCACATGCATAGATGAAAGTGCAGGTACATTGATACTAAAATTGAACACGGATAGTGCAATTGATTAGAAGTCTCAATCCTCACATACATAGATGGTATTAGATTACATATTTTCCGAACTAGGTACTTAAGATGATGGATGGTCCCCCACTCTTTCGCATGTTCGCCTGTTGTGACCTCTCTTGCCACGTAATGAGCAGTTCTATGGCGGTTGAGACTCAAGCCAATCCATCTCAATTCGCAATTGATTTACTCTCGACCGCCCTCGACCCTGGAGACATTTTGTATCAGGAACTCTAGGCCCATTGTATGGTGGTCAGTACTGCAGTACAGTACGTCAGGCACTGGCTTGAATGTTAAAGACCCATGCATATGGAAATGGACGATGCTACAGGTACCAAAGGTAATGTACCGAAATTGTACTAATCGGCTTACGGGACCCACTTTTGGTCCCACACGAACGATCCGAACCGTTCAATAATTTAAAATAATTTTTTGAGTTTCCTTGCAAAAAATCAGCTCAATTGGATATGCGTAAGTGCTTCATCCAAACTTCAAGTTTTTCATTCAGAACTTAGGATCTTAGATTCTGAATGAAAAACTTGAAGTTTGGATGAAGCACTTACGCATATCCAATTAAGCTGATTTTTTGCAGGGACACTTGGAAAATTATTTAAAAATTATTGAACGGTTCAGATCATTCGTGTGGGACCCAAAAGTGGATCCCGCACGCCAATTAGTACAATTTCTGTACATTGGGTTTCGGTACCGATAGGTTTATCGAAGAATAGTAAACTATAATTGTTCACAACTAAACAATAGTACAATAATAACCGCCCAGTTTTCCAAAAGATTTTAGCACCCAGGTGCTAAAATCACGATTTTTTAAATAAAAAAATGAAGTGGTTCCGTGTATCGTTTTTCAATTTTTTTCGCACCAAATTACAGTACTCGAGGTGTACTTTAATTTGGTGCTAAAAAAATAAAAAAACGATACACGGAACCACTTCATTTTTTGATTTGAAATATCATGATTTTAGCACCTGGGTGCTAAAATCTTTTGGAAAACTAGGCCTAGTGAGTTGGTCACGCACGCAGTCCAGTGCCCAATACAGATAATTTGAAATTTAAGGAGTTTAAAAAAAAAAACACATTAAGATGATAATAGATGTCCATGATCAGTTCAAAAAATATCACATTTTCTTCAAGTTGAGAAAAGAAGAACAACAAATGAAAGAGAGATTAGATAGTTACTAAGAAATAAAACAGTTTTTTTTTTTGGTAGGCTGAGAAATTAAACAGTTAATCTTGAAATTGACTATTTCTTATGGGAAAATTATTCATTTTCTTATGAGTGGTTCGTATAAACCCCACAAGAATGCGTAGTGGAGAAAGGTGTTCGGACATAGCATGATGGTGCAACAATACCATTAAATAATTACTCAGTTAGTGGACGGAATTTAATTGAACATTTTTCAAAGCCAAAGGAGTAAGGAATAGCGAAAAAATGAGAGGTAAAAGCCAACAATGGTACCGACCAGAGGTACCTATAGCATACAAAATAAAAGTCGACAATAGTCAATTTCCCATAATTTTTTACTTAAATAAAAGTCGACAATACCGACGAGGGTTACCTATAGTGTACCGAGGGATGTGTGTCTCCATAGTCCATTCTAAGATCTCATATAAATAATTCGAGTCGTTCATTAATTTTAAAATAATTTTTTAAATTGTATTGAAAGAAATCATGTTAATCAGATAATTTTAAATATTTGATCTAATTTTTTAATTTTTCATTCCGAATTCAAAATATTGAATTCTAAAAAATTCTGAAACATAAATTATACAATGGGATTAATTAAGCACTTACATCTATCCAACTAAAAGCTAATTTTCATTGAGGCAATTCATTTTGAAATCGATGAATGGCTTGAATAATTTATATGGGACCCTGGAGTGGGCTTGTACATCCATTGATCCAATTGGTACCCATGGTTGATAAGCATAGTATGTTTGGAAAAGATAGTCAAGCGAATCCATTTGCCTAAATGACGTTTATTGCTTTTTGTAATTTTTTGTTTAGCTTTTCAACATAATTTTCGGGATCAATCATTCGTATTGACGAAAGGAATTAGAAAAGTACAAAAATATCGGCTAAAATTGAAAAAAATTCATGTAAGACGCTATTTTAGACACAAACAAAAAAAAAGACAGTTGTTTGGTACTTTTTACTTCTTTAGTGATTTTTTTTTTGTCATGATTTTTTAATTTTAAACTCCTCTCATCGAGACAGATGACTAATAACCCAAAAAATATATCGTGATTCTAATGAAAATTTAGATAAGACGAACAAAACACATTATTTTTTACTTTTAAATGCCTCTAGTCAGTACGGATGACTAATAACCCAAAAATGTATCACAAATATAATAAAAATTCAAAAAAGACGAACAAAACACAAAAAAACTAAAAAGACAAAAGAAAGCAGAGAAAGCTTTGTTAAACTTTTTCATAATTACCCAGAAGATACATAAAATTTACGTGTGTAAGAACCCGTGTTTTTAATTATTTTTCCGAAAATAAAGTTGAGGAAAATGTGAGGAAATGAGAAAAATGATTAGATGTTGGAAGATTTTGTGTTAAGTGTTGAGTGGGGCTTGTTTGGTTTACACAAGCCACTATTGGGCTTGGGGTGTAATTTTTCTGAAGTTAATATATGTGGTGTGTGAAAGAGGAGAGAAAATCAATTCCTCTCCCCTTCCAAATAGCCAGCCACATCTCTCTCTCTCTAACCCTCCATTGTTCTTCATCTTCTTCCTTAATTTCTCCCACAAACTCTACTAAATCTCAAGCTCCAAGCTTACTCCCTTCACAAAACATTCATAAATTCTCATGCTCTACGCGTTCATGTGCTTGTTTCACATCGTTGTTTGAAGAATTTTCCTTGGATCTTGAAGCTAGGATTATAGTTTTGCTTCTTGGAGGTGTTACAAGCTTTCCTTCACTTGAGGTAGGGAAATTTCTAACTCTTCTAAGTGTAAATGTGGTGTATATGTGTGTGTAGGCTTTTGAATGCTAAGTTCTCCTTTGGCTTGTTGATTTCTTTGAGCAAAACCCATTTTCTAATCAAGCTTGTGTTAGAACTCATCACCTCATAGCTCCTTTGTTAATCTCCTATTGATTTGGTAGATAACTCAACACATTGTTGCTTGATTTCTTGGTAATGCTTGAGAATTGTGTGAAATTCACTTTGCACCCATTTTAGTCCATTGCTTGAATTTGGGGAAAATAGCAAATCTTGTAAATCGGTGGTGTGTTGTGTTACATTGTTGTTTGAACCTCTTTTTCTTCTTAATATGTCCACTTGGAACCAAGAAATGCCCATAGAGAAGCCCCATTGATCACCCCTTGAGTTGTAAAATTTTGGATCTGGTGCTGTCCTATCGATAGGACTTCATCCCCTATCGATAGGAGTCTTTCTCTTTTCGTTCTGGCCAATCTGATGGCTGCCCTATCGATAGGACTTGATCTCCTATCGATAGGACTTGATCTCCTATCGATAGGAGCCTCTGACACCCTATCAATAGGACTTTATCTTCTATCACTAGGAATCTCTGATGCTTCAATAGTGGTCAATCTGATCTCTCCCCTATCAATAGGACCTAACCTCCTATCAATAGGACACCTATATTTTTTGAAAAATTTCATGAATCATGATCCGTTGTTTGTGGCTCGTTTGTGTAAGTTGTTGGTCACATGTTAGGGTCCAGGACGGTCACTTTGACATTTTTGACACTCGGGTCAAAATCTCCTTATGGACACATTCGGGTAACACGAAAAATGAGTTTTGCGTGAAATTAACACATGATTGTAAGGTGATGAGACATATGGATACTGTAATGATATTATTGAGCATGAAATAAAGTATGGATGTCGTAATGATGACACGGGGCCCGAAAGGGTAAGCCCGGAGTGACACGGGGCCCTAAAGGGGTATGCCCGGAGTGACACGGGGCCTTTATGGCATGCCCGGAGTGACACGGGGCCTATATGGCATGCCGGGAGAATAATCAAATGTTTGAAAAGAATAAGATGTATGTGGTTAACGTGTGGGACATATGTGGTGTATCGGGTACAAGTTGGGTACAAGAGGCGAGAGTAAGTGAAATCTAGTTGATTATGTGTCCTTTTCAAGCCCTTAAACCATTCGAACTCTTTCTTAACTCTTGTTACATGACTTGTGCTTTCTTGTCTATCATTCATATGCATTTCATTTCACTTAGGTTTGTTAGACATTTCTCTACTGGGCTAGTGAGCTCAACCTTACAAATTTCATGTACCCACCAAGGAACATGATATGGAGTGCTTGGAGTGCATGCATGCATTGTTTTGAAAGCTAATGGAGGAGTCATATCATCATCCTAGAACTTGTACTTTTTTTTTTAAAGATGATTTTGTAACTCAATTAAGTTTCTTCTTTTGATATTGGACTTGCAATAACTATACATTTATTTTACCTCGTTTTGGGGTACGGGTACCCATAGACCGTGGTGTATTTTGTTGAATTTGACTATTCTATTTAGACTTTGACGTGGCTCGTGGACTTGTTGACCGTCCACGTGGATTATCCTAATGAATTATCCTTTTAAATTTTGAGGGCGTGACAACGTGCCATACCCAAATCAAAAACACTTCTTGTCAAGGGCAAATCAGGCATGCACACATGGGCCAAGTTGGGCTATAAGGCCATCTCCAGTAACGTTACTAGTGTAAGAATTAACATAGTTAACAAACATTTCTTATTTTATGTGTCCTAATAGTGTATTTGGTGTCACGTCCTCAATTTCATAGACAATAAATAACTCATTAATTCCGACTCCCATAAATTTACTACCGAAAGTCTTGCCACATGGTTCCAATGTCATACAGGATACTCAAAGTTTAAGTCGGGTGTCCGTACCCATAACAAAAAATGAAGAAAAATATTAAAAGTTATTACATATGTCCAAATCAAAGCGTAAAATGAGTTACAAGTTCATCTACCAAAAACAAGTTCACTAGATGATCAAATGATTCTTTCATGCATACTTTCAAAAAAAGCTATGCATCTCATGCACTCTACTTCATGCTCCTTGACGTGTACCTGAAAATGATAGGGTGAGATACACTGGCCCAGTAGAAAAAACCTTTAACTATCACTAAATGCAAATGGAATGAAATGAGCACATGGATGCAACAAATAAACAAATGAGATATGAACAAGTAGTGCCGACTCAAGACTAAATAAGAGTTCAAGTGTTCACGTTCTCATAAACTTCATTTCGTCAATGAAAAACCTTTTTCTAAGATCGATATGTCCGTATAACATTTTTCGTCAACAAACCTTTTACCTAATCCATTTTGTCGAACAACATTTCATTAATAACTTGACGATAAGAATTTCCGTCGAATCATTTTCAAGTTTCCACTCTTTCATAATTCGTTTATCTCACTAGAAACCTTTCATATTCTCATTACATACTTCAGAATTTTGGGACCTGTATTCTCCTGCCAAGATTCACAGGCCTTGATACCCCTGCCAGGATTCACGGATCCTTATACACATATCCAAGAATACACAGTTTGGTGGTGCTAATAACTGAGCTTCACGGGCCTCATTCACCCATGCCCAGCGACACACCTAATGGTGTTGCTAGTAACCGAGTTTCATAGGCATCGTTCTCCTATGCCCAGCGACACCTAATGGTGGTGCTAGTAATAATATACCAACTTATCATAACGTGACTCCTCCTTTCCAAAACTTCAAGTATTAACCATTTCATCACAAAGTATCTCAAAGGGTTACTCTCATATCTACCCTTAACATAAAATGTCTCACCTCTCCTTGACAACCATGAATCTTTTTATTTCGTTCAAAGGTGGGTCCATGTGTCTTACATATATTTTTATAACGAGTAGTTCATTTTCATCCTCAAAGTAGTGTCTGTATTTCTCACCCGACCTTACCAAATGCTAACCAAACAAACTTGAAATCATTATGCATGTAACTCAATCCCCATGAACTTTGATACGAGTTCCATAAAGTGAAACATCACGTGTCCCTCAAATATCCCTCAAGTGTCTATTTGAAACCATAATCCATTTTGTTCAAAAACGTGTCCATCTGTTTTGCTACATTATCATGCTTCAAGTGTCCAACGGTAATTATAATCCTTGTCATATGCAAGAAACAACCAAGGAAACTAGTATTGAACTAGAAGTGAAGAATTCAACTAGTTATGAAGTGAAAACAAGTATTTCGAGTACACAATCAAACAACCCAACCGGAGACCAAAGGAGGGTAAAACAAGTAACTAGACTGACAAAACAAGCCAAACGGGGGTTTTAGAAATTCCCGTCTAGACGATCAAGATTCCCATCTGGACTAAAATTTTTGCAATTTCAAAACACAGTAGATTTTTTGTATTTTGCACCCAAACTCAACAACAAGGTTCAAACTCAAATTTTTCTGGTTCCAAACAACAAATATACATGGAAGGTGATACAAACTTCAATTAAACAATGGATCTAACAAGTATTATCAAGAATCAAGAAGGATTTTTTTATCAAAACCCTAGAACAGAGTGAGTCTTTCAAATTACCAAGAAGTACATGATCAATCAAGAAGCATACGCAACATATCAACCAAAAACACTTAGGCGAGATGTCGGGCCCTCAATTTAATATCCAAAATACAAGGTATTATCCACGCAGGACAAGTCAAAGCCATGCATTTCTCCATTGAAAAGCCAGAGTCAAATATACAACTTCCAAATACAAGTCCACATGTCTCTCACAAAAGGGTACCCGTACCCAAACACTTAAGTATCAAAAGTATTTAAAGTTATTACATATATCCAATTTGTCAAAAAATGGAACAAATAGAAGTTACATGATCATCTCTAAAAAATATAGTAAATACGGAGAGGATAAAATAACTTCATGATCAAATGAACGTCGCGCCATGCATCCACAATACCAAGCATCCAGATCATGTGCCTTGTCGGGTACCTGAAAATGATAGGGTGAGCTTATTAGCCCAGTAGGAAACTTTTCTACTAACGCTAAGGGTATAGAGAATGAGATGTGCACAAGGTGATGACAAATGCAAACTAATGACCAAAATATGTTATGGATGATCAAACCAAGTGTCAAGTGTCCATGAAGCACCCAAGTGTCCCACTAGCTCATTGGTCAACCCTTATATCAGCACAAACGTGTCATGTGTCCACATTCAACTATTTTCGCATTTGAAATCATAAATCTCTTTAGTTCATCATTTTTAACATTGAGGATGTTGAAATCCACTTCCGAGTCTTTTGGGCCTCATGGAACCCATGTCCGAGTTTCTTGGTCCTCCTGAAACCCTTGTTCTAGTCTTTTGGGCCTCGTGGAACCTATTCCGAGTCTTTCAGGCCACGTGGAACCCATGCCTCGAGTCTCACCCAATGGTGGCCCGAGTAAACACAAACAATTTTCTAGTCAAACATCTCCATTTTGATGAACTACGTGTCCCTCAAGTGTGTCCACATCAAAACGGATTCATTTCCTTTCAAGACTATGTATATTGTCCATTACGTTACGTCAATACGTGCCTAGTGTCCAAGAATATGCTCATATATCACGAAATTTAAGAAAAACAATCAACAGTACGAGGTTTTAGTTAGAATAAGGCTTTCAACAAGTTTTGAAGTGTAATTGATGAATATGGCAAACACACGGTCAAACCACGAGACCGGAGGTCAAAGGAGGGCCAAGCAAACAATCCAATCAACAAGGCGGTCGGTAATAAGTAAGATTTTAAGTGAACAATACATTTGAAGATGGCCCAAGATGCCCAAAAGTCTAGTAGAAGTTCTTTTGGACATGGGCATTGTGGGTAGGTGAGGAATACGTTTTTTTCCTTGAAATCGGAAATTGGTTCAGCATGGCATTTTTTAAGAAAGGAGACACGTGTATGGTTAGTGGTTAAAGGAAGTCCTCCTGAGCCCATGAAGTGAATGGAGTGTCTCTTTGTGTGTACAATTGATTCTTTCTGTCATCTGCTTTTACAGCTGTCTGGTGTATATGGAAAACATGGGGGTAAAGTAAAGGGAAAATGAAAGGCGGGAATTTAAAGTGTTTGAATGTTTGAATTATTTTGAAAGTGAATCTTGCTGGGGGAGATTTGTGATCTTTTGGTACATATATAGTGACAGAAACACTTGTGGTGTTAGACAAACAAGAAGGAATATGCTATTGGAGTTGCTTTGTCTTGGAGCTGCTTATGGTAAGGGGTTGCTGCTGCTATGAAGAGCCTATTGCTGCTTTTCATGCCTATCCATTTGTAGCATTCGTTTTTTGCTGGTTATTCATATTGGGCTCATATTGCTTGATCATTCCAGGGAGCTCCATATTGGCATGTAGTTTTGTTTATCTTTTGGTTGACACCTTGTCAATGGTTCGTATAATGTTTTTAAATTTTGGTGTCAACCAAAAGATAACCAAAACTACATGCCAATTTGGTGTCAACCAAAAGATAATGTACCAAAAGATAACCAAAACTATAAATTACTTAAAGTACTTAAACTACGGCCTTGTTTGATAACACAGATTCAGCACTTAAAGCTGAATCAATTAAGTAATAAGTCATTAAGTAGGTTTGATAACCACATTTTATGTTACTTAACAGATTAAGTGCCACTTAAAATGTAGGCTAAAAAATTTATAAAAATTAAGTAGTTTTGAGCTACTTAATTCTGGCTGAATTCCAATATGCTTACAATCAACCATCACACCATCGCGGCCCGCTGTCACCACCACCACCATCACTACCACAACCACCACAACCACTACCACAACCACCACTGCCATGCCGCCGCCACCACAACCGCCACCATTGCACCACCGCCGCCGCCATGCCGCTACCACCGCCACCACCATTGCACTGCCGCCGCCACCGCCATACTGCTACCACCACTTCCATACCGCCACCACCACTGCCACCGCTATCACCGTTACCCATATACCACCACCACTATTGTCATGCCACCGCCATCACTTCACCACCACCACTCTTCCACCACCACCACCACCACTGTCACCGCTATCACCATTACCCATATACCACCACCACTATTGCCACGCCACCGCCATCACTTTACCACCACCACTCTTCCACCACCACCACCACCACCACTACCACGCCATAAGCACCACACTACCACCACTACACCACCACCATTACACCACTATTACTCTACTGCCACCACAACTTACCATCATTCCACCACCACCATTACTCCACTGCCATCGCCACCTAGTCACCACCCTCACCATCTCCCAATCACCACTCCACCACTACCACAAATACATGATGACCATTAGTAAAATTAAGAGACAATTAGAACCCAAAATTTTTTTATTTTTTTTCAATTCAGTGCTTAATATGTTTTATCAAACAGCTTTTCAGCTTAAAAAATTCAGCATTCAGTACTTAATTTTCAACTTTCAGTTTTCAGTTTTATCAAACAGCCCCTACTTAATGTACTTACGTATAACGTTTTTAAAATTTTTTTGCACCAAATTAAAGTACTCAATGAACACTTTAATTTCGTATAAAACAAATTAAAAAGTTACATAAAGAAATATGTTTTTTAGGTGTTTGAAATTGCACATATTCTCATATGGATCATTTAAAAAAGGACGGAGGGAGTACTGCTTCGAAGACTATCCCGCAAATTAAAGGCAGTTCACTCAAATGTGTGTAGATCGTTTTTTGACGTGGCAAATAAGACTATGGGAAGAGAGTCGGTCGATAGATCCGGTGAAGTTTGTTCCAGCATGCGAGGAAGAGAGGGAGTTAATTTCAAAGCTAAGGTGTTTCAACTGAAGGGTTAGTAGAGGTAAGAGTGGGTAGAAGTGTTAGGATAAAAGAATTGAAGTGTTTTATTAGACATGGAAGGAGGAAGCAGCCAGTTTCGGACACCATTTGCGTTCCAAAAAATAAGGACTCCAGCGGTGGCTACAGGCGTAGTTATCGTGCCCGTGCGCCCTTCCAGTCGTACGTTCGCAGACGTTATGTACAGAATATCCCTAGGCTGGTTAAAAGGACTAAGAGGGAAGTTAGGAAGCTACAATTATTCGATGAAGCATTAAGGGTTGTTCGAGGTTACTAAATGGAATTAATTTGGAAAATAAAAGGTCTAATAGTCAATCAGACAAAATTGTTGTGAAGGGGCATTAAGTTAATTGGGAATGTGCAACTGGGGCAACCATTTAGCAACCTCTCCCAATTGGGAATGTGCAATTGGGGCAACCATTTACGCAGTGAAGAAGTTTGAGAGGTTACACCCCTTCATTTGGTTTTGATCCTTAGTTTTGGGCATAACAGTCTAGACAATTGTTAAGCACCCCTTTCATACCTAAATACGCATACCCCATCAAACTTTTTCTTTGGCCTCACTCCAGTCCCACAAGAATAATCTAAATCATTCACTTTCACAGGAAATAATCAAACTTTGACTTCTTTGGCCCCACTCCGTTTCCAGAAGAATAATCTAAATCATTTACCATCACAGGAAATAACACGTCTGCAAAAAGTCAATTTGAGCAGATGTCGACAGAAACTTATTCCTTTGCATCAATTCTAACCAGACATAAGAGAATTAAGCACAAAGAGATTGCACCGTACTATGGTCGCATTTAGCACCAAAATCGCCCTACAAAGCAAAATTACCAAAACTCTGGTTAAAATCACTACAATAATTTAGCAGATGGATACACCACTACCTATTGCTTGTAACAAAGAAAATTGCGCAAGCACATCATTCATGTTAGAATAAAGAAAGAAAAACAAGAACACAAAACAGAGAAACCCAATACCGGTGCATCTGCCAACACCTTGAACTGCAGAAGCAATTGCCCCAACCTCATAACCAATAGGAGTTAGACAGTGGAGTAGAAAATTATCACAGCCAATCTTAGAGCCGTATTAAGTAGTGAGGCCTCAAGAATCTTGCTTCTGCCTCTTTGCCTCTCCTTTCATCTTAGCTTCCCGGCGTTCCCTCTTCACTCCCTTCGCTTTGTTAGGTAAAACCTTCTCGCCAACCTAAATACAGCAAAAACAGTTGGGACTAAAACAACGGGATAACAGGATAGCGGAGGCTTCTGCTTCTGGCAAACTCACTCAGAAAAATCAAAAAAACTGGGAGTTGGGAAAGGGTGAGAGAGAAGAGAAAGAAAGGGAGAGAAATTCCCTGGATGTTTAGTATTAGTCCTAGGCACATCCTAAACCGCAGGGCCATCAATAAAGGTTCAAAGAGGACCAGAAATGTCAACCACAACTACTGTTTATACCTACTACGTCCCATCTCTAGACTGATAAGTTATACTCCACCAACTGATGCAAACGACCAAACTAAAATTTTGATTACTCACCTGCTGGTCTGGCATATAGATCTTTCCTATCTTTCCTTGTATTGAATCCCGGCTCACATTTTTCTCCTGGTAAACAAACAAATAGGCATTTAGAACAAGTTCTCATGCGTGTATGAATGTGTGTGTGTGTGTGTGTCAGAGAGAGAGAGAGAGAGACCTTCTTCTTGGTCAGTTCATGAGCTTTCTTCATACTTTCCTTCCTTAGGCTTTCCTCAGGAAGACGGTGGCGGCGAACTAGCAGATCCATGGAGGGACCAACTTCAACAAGCTCCATTCTTGGGACTATGGTGCCGGATTTCTTAAGTCGCAATGCACAGTGAGTAAAGAGCACCTTATTTGAAGATAAGGCTGTACACACATAAACGCGGTCTAACCCAGCTATGTTCAAATTCGACACAACCTACAACAAGGAGATATGCCTTTTACAATACTATACAGGTTGCAAAGACGCATAGCAGCGTCTCTTAACTATCGACTCTTGCATCACAAATAAAAAATGGAAAAAAGACAGGTGAAGCAATAGAAATACACCTCTCCCCGGAACAGATCAAGCAAAACTTCCTTCAAATGCTTCAGCTCTTCTACACTCTCGAATCCTTCACCAATAAAAGCAAATAAAGGTTTTGAGCCAATTTGAGGAGCTAATTTCCTACCATATGAGAATGACTCCATGCTTTTGAAATTCTCAACACCAAGCTCTACAAGATCATAAATGTGGTGATCATATGTTCGCCCGATAACGAGATTGTTGGGTCGCTTCTTTGAGTGAGAACCAAACTGTGAATACACAATCGAAACATTTCAAATAGAGGCCAGACTCATAAAATAAGCAGTAGAGAAGAAGTCCCTAACAACAGTTCTTCACAAGTCTAGCCTCATTTATGAGCTTGAGATTTTGCAATTTCAAGGGCAGGAAATATTTGTCAATGACTCAATGCAGTATATGCTAGCATCTTCTGATTATATAACTAGCAGAAGGAATTCATGGTAATATGGAGTATTCTATTCAAAACTACATCCTCCAAATACTTTTGGAGAACTAAGGGCGAAATGTTGCAGATAAATGTATACAGCAAAATCATATGACTTTGTTACAAGGACAACAGATTCCTCCTGCTAATAGAAAACCATAGAAATACGCCAACTTATGCCATGTCAAATGAAAAGAGACGTGAACACCTGCAGTCATGGCACAAAATTTCTAAACAAATGAAACAAAAATAAGCAAGTATGTTCAGTGATTGCCACTTGTATCCAAGTGCTGAGTGCCTCAACAGATGTTACACACTATGAGTTACATTTGAAGCAAGGGACATCCATTAAGGGCTCAATTCCAGGAAATGAGAAACGTTGCTTGCTTATCCTCAACTTAATAGGAGAACATCATCCATCCAATTGTCATCGATACAGTTTTCAATTCAGCAGTCATAATTGGACAGCAAAAAAGTAATCTCCCCACAACTAGAAAGTTCACCGAGTAACAAACTCCACAAAATGTCAACTAGATTGCTTAAAATAAATAAATGAAGAAGATGTGAGGTTTCCCATACCACAAAAAGACTGCAATCAGTTTTGAGAGAGAAGAACTCCAAAGAAGTTTCACCACCGCTCTCAAATGGTCGAATACTATCATTCTTCCTCGAGTATTTAATGGACTCGCCCTTCTTAAGATGATGAATATCAGAAAGGATGACGTTCAATACATCACTTGTCTTTGTACCATGAAGGATTAAGGTTTTCTTCCCACTTTCAATCTACCAAAAACATTGCCAATATCGAAAGAATTCAGGTCACTCCCAATGGAATTGATAAAAAATTTCCAGATAAACCAAATAAAATGCAGAGTAATTCTCAATAGCTTAAAAGGAAGCCCTGAAAAACTCACAAGTTTGGGGGCACGCTTCTGAACCTCTCGCTTGGATCTTCCAGTTTTGGGAGTTTTTATCTGTAACATTATTCTGTAACCAGGAAGTAGAAACACGGTGAACATTAAGTACAACTAGAACATTCAAACACTAATATAAATAATAAGAAATACGCTTTCTTTAGGTGACTAGTCACGTATGTAGCATGGATACAGATACAGTTACAGGCAACGACATGAATACGAACATAGGACACGGGAATTCTAAGAAAATGGGAAAACGGACACGGCAATATATATTTTATATAAGACAGACATATAGATACATACTACTAATATAGATATATTATACCTATATAAAAATATATATATGCACACACACAACGAGAGAGATATAGAGAGACATATATACATACACTAGCGTCAAAACACATGCTCAATATTAGTTGTGGTAAACCCGAAACAGTACCGAGATACAGACTGGTACCCTTGATGTACCGTTCTAGAAGGGAAAACAGTATGCTGGCCGGTACATGATTAACAACTTTGCATGAGTGCTAAAGGAAAGTAAAAGATTAAAAACGAAGGCAGATATGCCGATGATTTGATGTCTAATCGCAGTGGAGAAAGGGGAAGAACAGAAAAGAATGTAGATTTTCAAGTACAGTTAATCAAACATCTTGAATACCAGCGGATACCTTTAGGAACCTATCAGCCAAAAATCAGTAGTAATCTATGCAAATCAAATAAAACCCCTAGGGGAAGATGCAGTGGCGAAATGAGAAGCTATTTGTTGCAGCCAACATATAGAAGGTGAGGGCAGCCAATATATATTGGCCACTCTCGGTGGAATTTGTTCCTAAGTTCGAGGAGAAGCAACCATTGGAGCTGATTGGGCGCCAAATAATTCTGAGCCGCCGGGGATGTGGCTGACCAATAATCTGAGATTCCGGGTATGCAGTGTGGGCTTACACACCATATTTTATACAGATATACACCAAAATATATATAGATAGACACATACCGATATATACATGTTACATACCCATTATAACCTATAAACATTAACAGATTATATATCCAATATAACCAAGGGCGGAGCTATATAGGGGAAGGGGGTGCATATCCAATATAACCAATTTCCTATTTTAGAGTATATTTTGCAATTTTTTTTTTGTTATTTAAAAAAATTAAAATTAAAAAATAATTAAAAGGTATGAATAATTTCATTTCGAGAACACTCAATTATGGTGAATAATACCATGCGATAATGATATTGCATTCACCGATAGATATGATAACAATAGTACTCGAGATTAATTTTTTAATTTATCAAAACCGTCCAATTAGAACTCAAATGACTGAATTTAATCTAGAAAAAATCATCAAACCAAGATTACTTCGTTATCCGCCCCCTTCGACTACAATTTCTGGCTCCGCCACTGAATATAACTGATATGCATGTACAAACCATATCAGGTAAGGGATCACTTTCTTTCCTTTCGTGTGGACCTCATAGCTCCCGATCAAATTCTAATGATTCGCAATACAGTTTTATGAAAAACTACTCCGGATCAAGCCCTTCCCATCATTTTTTTTCTTGTGATTCCTATCGGGAAACCCTTAGAAACATGTTTTAAACACATTGAACGGTTCGGATTATCCAAAATTCAATACGTAGCTATGAGGTCCGCACGGAACGAAAGGAAAGTAAGGGATCCCTTACTTGATCCGTAGTGTGTATCCATGTATCTCTTGGGGGGGGGGGGGGGGGGGGGGGGGGGGGGTCTCACACTTTGTTAAAGTTTGGGACTCCCATTTCCGGATCAAATTTCAACGATCCAAATCATTCAATGTGTTTAAAACGTGTTTTTAAGGGTCTACGCAAGGATTCGTCAAAAAAAAAAAACCCAAAAGGGCTTCATCCAATCAGTATTTCATAAAATATATATATCTATGGTTTGTATGAAAAACTGCTTGGATCAAGCCTTTCCAGGTTTTTTTTTTTATAATGAATCCCCGCATAGACCCTTAAAAACACGTTTTAAACGCATTGAACGGTTCGGATCGTCGAAATTTGATCCGGTTATGGGAGAACTAGGTGACTCCCACACTTTTCTTAAAGTGTGGGAACCCAAATGAGAGGATCCAGTCCAGACCTTGCATTTTCCGAGTTCAAGATAAGAAGTATTGGTTGGCCCTTTACTAAAAGATTGACTAGGTTGCATCTGCAATGGAACATGCAGATGCCTAGAAAAAGGAATGCTGTCACACGCTGCCATGCGACAAATAATTTCTCGTCTCCATGGCGACCGTGTTCCCAATGAGCTGTGGTAAATAGAGTGTCTTGGTGAATTTATTCCAAAATCAGCTTGGAATGCTGTGTTTACAAATAATTTCAACGATCCAAATCATTCAATGTGTTTAAAACGTGTTTTTAAGGGTCTACGCAAGGATTCGTCAAAAAAAAAAAAAACCAAAAGGGCTTCATCCAATCAGTATTTCATAAAATATATATATCTATGGTTTGTATGAAAAACTGCTTGGATCAAGCCTTTCCAGGTTTTTTTTTTTTATAATGAATCCCCGCATAGACCCTTAAAAACACGTTTTTAAACGCATTGAACGGTTCGGATCGTTGAAATTTGATCCGGTTATGGGAGAACTAGGTGACTCCCACACTTTTCTTAAAGTGTGGGAACCCAAATGAGAGGATCCAGTCCAGACCTTGCATTTTCCGAGTTCAAGATAAGAAGTATTGGTTGGCCCTTTACTAAAAGATTGACTAGGTTGCATCTGCAATGGAACATGCAGATGCCTAGAAAAAGGAATGCTGTCACACGCTGCCATGCGACAAATAATTTCTCGTCTCCATGGCGACCGTGTTCCCAATGAGCTGTGGTAAATAGAGTGTCTTGGTGAATTTATTCCAAAATCAGCTTGGAATGCTACAAGGAGTGTGATTCAGTTAATCAGTAGGGATAGATTGTCCATTTGGGGCGGGGGGGGGGGGGGGGGGGGGGGGGTAACTGATGGAGGTAATGGAACTCACAATCACATGCTCTTTGAATGCAAATTTCCTCCCAATTCTGGAAGAACATGTCGGTGGAAAATGGATATGTTAGAGCTCATACCACTAATGATAATGTAATTTATTGGGCAAACAATTACGCTGAAGGCAGAAAGAGATGTGAGAGCTTGCCAATGTTGTCTCAGGGCGTAAAGTGATCTAGTAGTTCTTGGTTTTTCTGCTGTTTTGCTATAGGTTGTTGCATGTTTTATTGGTAGTCTATGCTGAAGGTTGAGAAGGGGGTTCGGCACTGTTTCTGGTGTCTTGTTTTTTTTTATCTTTTGATGGTTGGGATTCTCAAGTGTATACCCCGGTCCTAGCTGTTTGGTCTGTTATGAAAGTTACCGAAAAAAGAGTATCACTTCTCCCTTTTACCGCAAGAACCTAATGTCTATCTGTTCAATTTGGCCTCCGGAGTCTGGACAGATGACTTTTGGAGAAAAACTTCAACCTGCTAAAGTCTGTATGCCAACATCAGGTAAGCAAAGGGGACATCCAGCTTATCCCAACAAAATTGCTTCCTATGGCGTTGTCAAAGCTCGCAATGCACATGGATGGGTTTTAGCTGGATACTGATCTTGGATTTGATTCATAAATTTGTGGAAGCAAACAAAACTGTAGGGGAACACAAATTAGATTTGCAGATAGTACCTTCTCTGTCCTCTTCACAAATCGCTCCACAAGTCCAAGCTCCAAACACAACCTTAAAAAAAAAAAAAAAAAGTAAAGAAAAAAAAAACACCAAAAGGCTACTTGAAACTTAGGATCCAGTTCGATCAAGATGTATATTTGTTTCAACATTTTCCCATCTAAACTTAAAGATTTCTCCATTCTGGGCACCAATGAGTTTTGTCTTGCCAAGTTAATGAACAATTTTAAATTGTGATTGTTGATATTGAGAAAAAGCTGCTGATAGTTAAGGTCCTTAAGGATGATCCTCGTTTAGACAAACAATAATCTCAGAAATATTTGATTGAATACCATTTCCATAAACAAATCACTTATGCAACTAGTTGGCATAAATATGGTAACTTTCCACAAACTAACACAAAACTTGAACCGATTCTCATAACTGATTTAGAGGTACTTGTACACCAAGGCTTTGCCTCGAACTTTCCTCAAATTAAAACACTTAACCTCCTAACTAACCAACAGAAAGAAACTTCTAAGTTCTAACATACTTTAACTAGACTAACTAACTGTAGTAAAACCAGAGCCAGGTGATGGTTTGCTTAATGAAGTATTACACGAAACAGAGTGTTTTATACAAAAACCAAAGAGCTTCATATAATTACAACAAGGGATTCACAAGAGTTGCAGAAAAGCTAAAAAATCCACCGTTTCATGTACTAAAAAAATGCTATGACGTCGGGTTAATAAACGCCAAGAATATTACTACGTTTAAGCCTCAAAACTACACATGAAAAAAGAGCAAAGAGAGAGACGTACCGAGAGAGAGAGAGAGAGAGAGAGAGAGACGGCTGGAGAGAGAGGTATTGTTCTTATCGTCGCCGGAGCCGCTGATTGTTGGTGGAGCCGCTGCTTTGAATTGAACTACATTCTATCAAAATCTAATTAGGGCTGACACTGATAGGAAAATCATAAGTTCTCATAATCTACTTTAAATTATAAATATAGCAAATATGCACCCCATAAGATTCCAAAAAATTCCATTATTGACCCCAAAGTGTTCGTTAATGTCCATGGTAGAACGGGGCGGATATGGGCCGAAATCTTCCACGTACCCAAATCCGTCCCAATACCCATGGAGGAGTGGAAGAGCTGTCCCATACCCGTACCCGTACCCGTACCCGACGGGGTTTGGGTATTCCCCGACCTGAACGAATTGCCGTCCACTTAGGTAATGTTGTATAAATGTGTGTTTACACACACATATGTGTAGGTTATAATAGTTGTAGTTTGTAAAGAGGTGTGCGGGTGTACGGTGGGTGTATTGGGAGATGTGATAATCAATAGACGTGTCTATTGGGTAAAAGACATGACTTAACAGCATGTCTATTGAGTTTGGAATTAACTATCATGTCTTTTGGTAAAAGATATAACTTTTGATTGCCAGAGTTAATCTTAAAGTTGTAACTTTTCATTAAAATTTGTGACTTTTCATCAAGAGTTGTGATGTTTGATAAACACATCTATCTATTTGAAAAGGTTGTGACTTTTTTAATCCTCTTTTTTTTGATCAGTTTACATAATTTCGTAGAGGAATTATGGAATTTCTCCAGAATTGCTATTTGTAGATTTCATAGGTTTTGTTGTATCCTGGAGGCGATTTGCTAGGAACCCAATAGCATGCTCTTTCAAGTACGGGCAAATATCGTCTTAAAGAAAGCGGTTCAGTCGTGCCTAAAACCTAAATAAATTTCTATTCTTCCTTCTCTTTTACTATTTTTCCTGACAGGTAAAATTTCATTACAAGTTTATGAAAGCCGTTTTCATATAGAAAAAAAGTTTTTGAGAATCAAGAACATCAAACTTTCATCCTGCTGCCTACTACCAAACTAAAGAGACTAATGTAGTGATGCTTGAATAGTTCATAATTACCAAGGTAATCCCAGTACTTCCATAGAATAGAACCAGGAAAACGATTTCAAATCTAACAGAGAAAGACGATTTCATAATTCTAACAAAAAAAATTCAATTTTACCAAAATTAGATAGAGAGAGAGACACAAAAAAAATGTGAATCGGAGAGGAATCTGGAGAAGCCCCGACGTCGGACGGCTTGTAAGAAAAAATGAGGTTGTGACTCGCGAGAAACCCGGCAAGGAGAGATAAAGACATCTTCGGAGAAGTTCTGATGTCTAACGGAGAAGAGGGGAAGGAGGGTGTGAATGGCGGGAGGAGGCCAGGAGGGTACGGCACAAGCGTATTTGAAAGACGAGAGAATTGAGCCTAACTGCAGTTAGCCAATTATAGAAACAAAAAAAATTGAGCCTAACCCTAATCTGGAAAATTATATACATAATATATACTAAGGGTATTTTTGTAATTTTGAATGTTAGTTCGGGTATCGATTTGGGTATCAGGCTATCAGCTAAACTAGAACCAAACCCGTTGGGTTATCCTTCGCATCTATCATACCCGTACCCACAGGTAAAAAATTGGTTATGATTCGCGGGGGTGGAATGAGAGGTTCTGTTCCAGTACCCATTAGTTAGGATCAAATTGCCATCCCTTTGTATCCTAGCCATGTTGAATGGACAGACCATGAATATCCATTAAAGTGCAATTATTTTGAAGCAGAATGGACTCATTTACTTGGCCCAGAATGTCCCTCCCTGGGAGTGTGCTTCTGTTATTCATGACATTAAGTCCTTTGCTCTATCAGTAAATTGTTCTTTCTCCTGGATTCCCAGGCATTGTAATAGGGCAGCAAATTGGTTGGCAACCCATTTTCTTAAAGGAGGTATCCCAAGTGATTGGGTGACAAACCCTCCTCCTACTCTTTCTAGCATTTGTAATAGCGATGCCTCTGTTGAGGTTTTTGATCTATAAAATTGTCTTCCAGTTTAAAAAAAAAAAAAAATGGCCCGTAGTTTTTTTATTTTTTAATTGTTGAATGGAGTAAGATTAGGGGCGGAATATCTCCAACATCTATGTAGTAAGAATGGCTTGGCCAATTTCACGGCTTGCTAATTTTCTCTGATTTTTCCAATTAGGTCCCTTTTTTGACATTTCTTCACGTTTTGCCCCCATAAGGTGTGTATGTGTGTGTGGCTTTGGTATTTTAAACCAAGACTGTATTACCGCATGTTTTTTTGGTACGTTGGAAGTATATTATTTAACTAAAGCAACAATAGTTTTTGCAACATAAGTGCAGGGAGGAACATAAATAAAGCCACAAGTCTAAAAGAAACTACTAGCTCCTAATTAATCTAATATTTGCCTTATGGTAATGCAATCCTGAATTTAGAACTCCCTATTTGGGTGGGGGCCTAAAATTCAGCTCCTAGTCGAGCTAGATGGTTTGTACATCGGTTCACCTCACGATGGATGTGAGCAAGGGTAGAGCCCTTGCAGTTTAAAAGTCCAAAAAAAAAAAAAAAATCATATTGCAATCAATAGTATGAGAAAGACAGAAAAACATAAAAAAAAATCAGTAATATAACAAAATAATATTGGCATTCATTTTTACTATACTAAAATGAATATGTACTAACAAAAAGATTAGAGTCAAGAGAGAGCCCAAAGTATCATAATCGGTCCTGATATGTGAATATAAAGCCCACTGGGGGGGGGGGGAGGGATTCTTTTAATTTTATCTCCAAAATCTGAAAATTAATTGGAGACAGAGCGGAGCAGGTTAAATTCTCATCTCTATGCATTTGCCACATTAGGTGTTAAATAATGGGCAGTTGCTATAGGGTTCACTATACCTATTTCCTAACACTTCTAGTTCACGTGACATTTTCCTAACACATTCAATCCACTCACCCATCCAAAATATGAAAATACCCCTCAAATATGTTTTGCTTTACATATGTATGTTCCCGTCAATTCTTGGTCTCTCGAACTCAGAGGGCCAACCGACCTCAGGTGACCGGACTCCTCCTTACCCCGGTGCATTGACATTGATATCCACAACCGTCGGGATTAAATCATTGGCCACTGTTCTTGAGTCCGTCGCTGTTAAACCTACACCCATATCTGCCGCCAGAAAAGACATCTTCATTCCTATTGACGTCATTCACCACTCCACCGCCGGTGGTTTTAGATTGAAATCTTGCCTCCTATGGTGTCGAGTTTGAAAGAAAACAGACGACCGAGATTTAATCTGATGAAAGTGAGGAAGGATGAGCAGTTACAGCTAGGAAATGAAAAACGAGAAGATGAGAGAAAGCAGAAAAGCGTGGGCACCCGTGACCTCCGCGAGAAACCTTGAAAGTACTAGAACGCGCGTTCGTTAGAGTCGCCACTTGATTTTAAGGTTAACCAAGCAACCGAATTCAATGTACAAAATTCAAGACTACCAGTCTGTCGTAACCATAGTGATCTTGGTTCAGGAGCCAAGTTACGGGATGGGAAGGTTTTATTCGAAAAATGCACCCATCCCGCCTAATCAAAATGATTAGTATCTACTCATACTTATGAGATTTTAAAGTGATTTAAACAATTACGGGAAAGGGAACAAGGAAAAATAAATAAAATTAACGATGCATGAGGCTAGATTTAGAGAAATGAAATATTACCAAAAATTAATAAAAGGGCGAAGATTGAACTTTTTTTGATCAACGTCTGGATGTTCCCCTCAAAATCACGAATTCGGCAAGTATGAACTCTGTTTGCTGCGAAAGGCACTTTATGTAACTAATGTTTCGAAAAACTTGGATTGAAGGCAAGGCTTTGGGTAATTTGGGAAGGTAAGCTTAAGACTAATATTTTTGGGATTTTTGTGGTTGATTTTCGGAAAGAAATTTTGGGTTCGTGAAAGGGGGTTTACAAAGGAAAAACAATGAGAACAAATGTTTTTCTAGCAAGGATTTGTTGAGGATTTTTGTTGTGTATGAAATGAGAGGCTTAAGATCCTATTTATAGGCTTAGAGGAACCTTCTAAGAGTTATTTCCTACCAGAAATCGGATGGGAGGTGAGTGAATGGAGCATGGGCAGCCATGGCAAAGCTGTAGAATCTGTCTAGAATATGTGTGACTCTACCTTGCGTCTGCAATGTTTGACTATCATAATTCTGTAGCATGACATAATTCGTCACATAACATTGATTATACTAACTAATAAGTAGTAATTAAGTTGGTTTGTTTATTAGATTTGACATCATTTAAGTTTTAAGTCAGTCATAAAAATATAGGCCAAGTTATCTATAAAGTTTCAGGAACTCACTGTTTAATTTGGTGTAAATTTACCATAATTTTGTACCACCCCTTCCTCCATCATTGTCATCGTCTACTACTATAGCCGCCGCCGCCACCACTATTATCACTACCGTTACATCCCCTCGCTACCACCACCAAAGACTATGTCTACTATCTCTACCCTGCTGATACCACAGGCAATAACTAGCCCTCCACCTGGGGCAGAGCTATATATTTTGTATTTTTGTATTTTGGAGTATATTTTGTATTTTTTTATAAATAAGCGTAGAAAGATTATAAAATTTCAAAAGTAAGAAAAAAATTTAATTCGAGAACAGTAAATTATGATAAATGATCACTAGCAATGACGATACTGTGTTCGTCGAGTCATATGATAATAACAATACTGGAGATTAATTTTTTAATTCATCAAAACGGTCCTATTAAAACTCGAATGACTAGATTTAGTCTTGAAAAATCCATCGAACCAAGATTTCTTTCATATCCAGTCTCCTCCGATTTCGATTCCTAACTCCGTCACCGCCCTCCACCACCACCTTGGTGTAGTGGTGTGGCCACCATGCCAACCCTTCTTCTTCTTCATTTCTGGAATCTGGATCCATTTCTTTGTTAGCTTTTCTTTGACCACTATCCCTAAGGCAAGACTGTGGCTAGGATTCCTAATCCGGGACCAATCTTTATGCGGAGATTATGCCCCCATCCAAACAGGCTCTAAGACCATTCTTTTTCCCGAAAGCCTTTCTAGACCAGTTTGAAGTCACAGGGGAGCTTTTTCTGGCCCATGCATGTTTTTCGAGGCCTTGTGTCAACTTGGAACATGGTGGATTTTGTTGTTTCTATGTTTTCAGTTTAAGTATTTTCTTTTTCTAGTTCTAGGCCTTGCTCGTGTATTTTGGAAAAAAAGAGAGAGAGGAAAATAAGTGGCCTTGTAGGCGAGAAAAATCAGATGCAACAGTTATAAGTAACGCTTTGTTCACGTGGAGTGAGTTCTACACATATATGAAAACAAACCTCATGTGAAAGGGCGTCATGAATAATGGATTGTATCCGAATTTTTATAAGGCCCAGAGATAGACATAAAACTATTGGATTATTTGTGTTGAAGGCACAACTTTCCCAATATTACAAAAATAAAAAGAAAAAAAGAGAAAAAACAACTCTGCAAGTAATTTCAACTTTCCCATGTTGCAACTTGTAACTATAAATACTCTAACAGAGCCAAATAATATCCTGACTTAAACAGGAATGTAGAAACTCTAGGGTTTTCCTGCTAATCATAAGAGAGTTTAGATTTAAGGTCTTACAATTTAGATTTAATCCATACCATGTCTTAGATTGTTGCAGGTTCATAATAAAGTTTCTTCTATAGTTTTATTTATGGATTGTTCGTCGGACTACTCCTCTTTCCTAAACAAATTAGTGAAGTACTCTGATTTCAAAACTATTTGTAAAAATACTTCTTAACGCAATCATGAATCGCGCTTTTCTTGTAAACAGTTCTGTTTGGTCCAGTTTAAAGTATTTCTTCTAACCAAATTGGACATTTCGGTTTGGATAGTCTACAAACCAAATAAAACCAAAAATATTAATGGTTTGGTTTGGTTTAACTTGACCAGTTGATTCCGGGTATTTGATTTGTTATCCATGCTGCAGCGCAGCTCAAGTGAAAGACTCTACATTTTGCGAATTACTCATTCGTTTCTGTTGAACTAAGGAAAAGATAGTAGCAAATATTTATGGTTTGGTTGTTGTTGTTGTTTTTTTTTTTTTTTTTCCACCCTTGTGAGTTCAAATAATGACAAGTGTTAGATCAATATGCCTAATGTCTCCACCAAGTTCTTGCTCTTCAATTTCGATGTTTTACATTTCTAGAAAAAAAAAAAGAAAAGCTACGGGTGCTGATGGGTGGGTATCGTTGGTGTACGTACCAACCCTTTGTGTGGATCTCACATCGATCGGGTCATAGATAGATGATTCGAGATATTCATTTTGTTCAGAATAATTTCTTATTGTGTAGTGTAAAAAGTAAATTCAGTTGAATATAGGGAAGCGCTTGATTGATTCTTTCCATTGTTTGTTTGGAATTCAGGGTCTAGAATTCTAAACAAATTAATCAAACACTTATTAATTAGTACCCGATTCAATTGCTTTTTTACTCGATACATATGAATTTATTATCAATGAATTGAACGTCTCAATTTCATTTTGTGGAATCCGAGGTGAAGGCCGCATATGGAATTGGTAAATTATCGATACTCGTGGTCTCTCTTTTTTTCTTTTTTTTCCCTTAACGATATCGGTACTCATTGTCGTATTGATATTTCTAGACTGTTGAGTTATCAAAAGAAATTCAGTAGCCCCCGAGTGGTGTTGTGCGCTAAATAATTCATTAAGGCCCCGATTGGATGGTGCTAAAATTTCAGAGGATAAGTTATGGAAGGGGTGGGGTATAAGGTAAAAGGGGTATTATTTTTGGAGGGTTGGCCCACATTGATGTGATGTTTATAGAGGGGTGACAAAAAAGTAGACAATTTAGATGGTCGATTAAACAAAGAGATGACTTTTGACTTGGTTTGAATGTTTTAAAAATAAGAGGGGGTAAAAGATAGAAAAAGCTGTCCAATGACTGTTTTGCCTTTGTGGTGTACCAAACTTTGATTATGCATTAAATTAATTATATAATTACAATAGTTAATCTATTTAATAAATTTTGCACAAATTGAAGCTATATTAATTTAATTCATTGAAAATATTTATTTTAATTATTTTTTTATAAAAAATGTTTTTTTTAATAAATCCATTTAAATTGACAACTTTAACAAGTTGTTTGGCATGCAAGATAGAAATTCATACATAATCCAAAGTATATCACACTTAGTAGGTCCATAGAAATTCATACATATTCGAAAGTATGAAAATATAAACATTCATTACAAAAGACGAACAAATTTAATCAATACATTGACGTCCTTAGATCAGGAGTAACTAGGAGCATTCTATGGAGACGCAACACAGCTTGGAGTACGGCATTGAAATGCATGCTTATCGTTTCAGTCGATCTTCAAAACTAATGTTTGGTACACCTTTGCTTTGTATGGTGCGCGAAGATCCACAGGAAAATAGCTACCCTCTCCTCGACACATACGAACCTCGAGTCCACTAACCCAACACTTTGAACTAAACAGCACAATCTAAAAAATGTATGCCTATTCACCCTCAACTGCTCGTGACATTCAACCTCATTACCATTTACAAGTCTATTGACGGCACTGACTTGTGTTTGGTAGTAGTCAGGATTCTGCGCACACTCGGGGCGGGGATATTGTGGAGTGGATAGGATGAATAAGTATAGCCGAAACATCCCCATTGCAGCATGAATGAAGGTTGTTAACGCAACGACTACTTCTTTCTCTTCTTTTCTCCTTAATTGTTTTCTGTTTAGTCTTGCCATCCTAAAAAACTAACAAAGAGTTTAATGAGTAACACTTCAAACACACACACACACACACACACACACACACACACATACCCCTATTTTTTTAAGGGTTTTCTTGATGTCAATTTCTATAACAAGTTATTGGCTTATACGGGTTTTGTCTTCCTCATTAAGTTGTCACCATGAACCATTTTTAAATGCCAAAATTATTCCGTGCAAAAGACAACGACTTTATACTTGGTTTTTAAGGGTTAATAAGGGTTTATAAGGGCTGTTTTTCAAAATCTTAATAAGGGCTGTTTTTTAGATTTCTTAACGGGTTTATAAGGGTTTGTGAGGGCTATTTTCCAAAATCTTAATAAGGGTTGTTTTTTAGATTTCTTAATGGGTTTATAAGGGTTTATCTGTTTTCCAAAATCCAAAAAACTAAAAAATTTAATAACATTCACTACACAAACACTACATCAAAAGACATTACCATCGTATACATAGACAATAATCAGTAACAAAACCCTCAAAAGTCGAAAAAAATGAGTACAAAACCCCTACAAATACGAAGATATGAACAAAAATTGTACATCACAAAGCATAAATCTGTCCAACACACTAAAAATCAAACAAAATCACCAAATATGAAAACCAGATCCTTAGAACCCGATCGACTGAAACCAGTCCAAAAAAACCCTAGATCGACTGAAACAAGCTCAGAAACAACGAATGGATGGAAAACCCCATTCGAAAAATGCAATTGGTAAGAATCATAACCCATACCTGAGTGCTCAAACGAGAATCACAACCAAATCGCACACTATTCCCCTTCTCTGGTCGATGTAATGGCAACAACACAGAGATGGAGGAGTGAGGGTTTCTTATGGGGGATAAGGAGGGCTAGAAACATCAAAAACCAAGCTCTCTTAAGCTGGATAATTTTTGGAGAGCCCTGAGGGTGCCCCAAAAATTATCAGGGAGAAGGAGGGGTACGAGAGATAGTGAAGAGGGGGTGAAAACGATGAGGGGGGAGATGTCTGTGTTGCCAAACCCAGCCAATGCACTGAGTGCCACCTTTTTCACCCGGTCTATTTTATTTTTTTATTTTTATTTTTTTGAGGTAGGGTGGGGGGTGGATGCATCCAAGCAAGGCCTTAGCATCAAATAATTACAACAAGACCCTTTCAAGCAAAGCTAGTTAGGCTGCACCAAAAGGTTCATGATGAGCTGTCTGCTTCACATCTTGATGGCACGATTTCATGATGGTACTGCTTAAATTACACATCCCCTGAGTAGAATCTTTGTACCAATGCAAATCCGGATCATCTTTGTATATAATTATATATCCTCCAAGAATTAGCCCGATATCCGTAGTGCCCCAAAACACATAGAGTTGTAGTCTTCAATAATAGTCGTCGTTTGACAATCAACGGTTCGGATTATTCTACATGTAAATATTTATCTTTACATGAAGATAAAGTGAAGATAATTCTGACCGTTGATTGCCGAACAGACAGCTGTAATCGAGGGACTGCAACACTGTAGTGCTTTGAGGCACTATAGGGATCCCGCTTCCTAGAAATTAATGCGTAGAATTATTTGCAAAGTTTTAGAGCCACACATTTATATGGGTATCAATTTTAAAGCGTGTAGAACCCAAATAGTGCATAATTGTAAGGTTTTGGGACCATTGGCATGAATCACTTTTGTTTTCATGCGATGTTTTGTGTTTTTTTTAATCGGCACCAATCAAGCTATGTTGTTGCCTCATGATACCAAATTACAGACTATCCAATGCTCACTCTCTTAATTAAAGTTAGGGTTTGCATACAAACTATGATGTTCACGAACAACGAGCTAGGGCTCATCTTCATGAAAGCTTTTCATGATCAATTGAGCTCAACATGTCCTCATTTACCCAAAACATGTCCTCATTGAACAAGTTCAAACCAAAATTTTAGGCGCAACGGGTTCGAACTCTTTGAGTTTAAGTAAACTCGTGAAATCAATACTTAAACCCCCATGATTCATTTTTGTTGTTTAACGTTAGTTTAATCTAAATCTAGGATTGAGAATTTCAAGCTTGAGTAATATTTAAACTTGATTATTTGAACTCAATCTTAGCTCGAGCTTAACAAATTCTCAACAGGTCCAAACTCGAATACCATGAAGCCGAGTTCTGCCTGCTTATCTATAAACTTGAAATCAATCCTCACCCTTCTAAGTGAGGCAAGTGTGAAAGAAAAAAAAGAAGTAATTAGTCGTTAATGGTTTTAGGACATCCCCACGTGGTGCGCTAGTCACCTCCACAATCACATATTCACATGGAATCACATGTTTCAAGTGGATAACCACATGAACATATAGCTGTGGAGATGATTAATTTGGACACTTATAATTGGCGGCCTCCAAATAGTACTCCCTCTGTCCCCAAATTTTGGTTCCTCGTTCTATTCTAACCGGATAAAAAACTAGTTATAACTTTAAATCGGTAATGAATTTTATATTCAATATGAATTTTGTTTGATAGATCTCGATTAAATCTATAAGATAATGTTTTTAAAACCACGTAAAACAATATGAATTATGAGATATAATAAATTAAAAAATGACATAAACTTTCAAAATGAACAAATAAATGGGGACGGAGGGAGTACTATCTAGTTATTCTTCGTGAACAACACGAAACGGATGGTAGAGAGAGTTGGAACATATGATTGAGACAAAGATAATTCCAAGCCTAACCTCATAGCGATCGTAATCGAGAACACCCTAGACTTATGCTTGGCAAGGCTAGGGCCAGCCTAGGAGGGGCTGGCATGCAAACCCACCGTACTTTTGGATTTATTATTCTTAAGTTTTTAAAACAACTTTTAGACGACTTAACATTAATGGGCAATCAAGTGGGCCAACGCAGTACAGAGAACCCAATAATTGACAACTACAAATATAAGCCTAAAAAAGCCAGGCCCTATTCATTTGTAGTAAATTGAGTGACAGGCAGTGAGATGTGCTCATTGCCAACCCTAGCCCCTCATATAAGTCCAGCTTTTGTGATTATTATTTTGTGGGCCCAATGTTTTGTTCCAAATTCCGGCTGAAAATTAAAGTCCCCTTTATGGTCAAGTCATTCTCTGGGGCTAACCATTTATTAACTCTCGCCCGCTAGGCAATTGATGGTTGTGTTTGCTCTGAGTTTTTGGTTTTGATTTTAATTTTTATAATGATTGAAGGAAGAAGTAGGGATACTATTATTAGAGAGAGATAGAGAAAAATGAGAATAATATTTAAAAATAAGGAGTAATGATTGAATAATAATTGAGAAAACCGAGTTTTGAAACCCAAAACGAACAAGACCGGAAATTCGAGGCTTCTTGTGGAACTCCGGGAAAGAAATGAAAACCTAAAATTTTAAGGGAACTGATCAAAATTGTACTGATGAAGTGCAGAAGGCCCACGGGATTCACTTATAGGCCCCGCAGAAATTATTCGAATTGTTTAAAAATTTTAAAATATTTTTTTGAGTGGCCCCGCGATAAATTAGCTCAAATAGATACCTGCAACTAGTTGATCCGATGTACCTATTTCTCATTCAAGTTACAGACCCTCGAATCATTTGTGCAGGACTCATAAGAGGGCCCCGCATACCGTATGTACCTCTTTCGTACAATTTTGATCGGTGCCTATAGTGGGGTTCAATGAAAAGGGAGAGAAAATTTCCTTAAATTGTTTGATTTAGAGAAAGAGAAAGGAAAGATAAAAAGCAAGTTCAATTTCTCTCCAATTTAATTTAGTATCTCAAACTTTCGTTTTAATTTTCTCTGTCTTTAATTACTATTCATTTTCCTCTCATTCCTCAAGTTCCAAACGGAGTCCAAATTTTTTTGGAAATTTTCTTCCGAAATTCCCACACACCTCTTTGTAGGGTGATTAATTAGCTAGCAGCCTAATCCTTTAACTACTTTTAATTGAAAAAACATAGGGAACACTTTTTGGATTCTATACCACATGCATTGAAAGGGGAATCACTCGGCTTGGTCTAGAAGACTAGAAAGGATTAAAATCCTTATGTTATTGCAAAAATAAGAGGAAGTTATAGTACCTTCTAATAATAGTTTTCAAAATGCCAAATTTTTAGCAATATTGCAATTGATGACAAGTTTAGGAAGTTTATTATCATAAATTTCGGGGAATGGCTACAGTATATATGCATTAAAGATGTGCACCATATATACTTATTGTATGATTCATATTGTGTCAACTAATGGCAATTGTAACCCTTTTAATTGTCTCGTAATTTTACTCCTATATTTTAAAATTCGTAACTTTTCAGAAATATCATTCACAGCATTTCTCTATGATTCATAACATTTTTTTGTAAGTCTCGTAACTTTTCTACGAAAAAAAAATTGTAACTTTTTATTCACAAGAGTTAATTGATTCATATTTTAGAAGTGTGTGTTGTTGGGATCGATGGGGTCACCACGCCTGCACTAAAGCGGGCACTAAACTGTTCATGTCTTACGTTTACATTCAAGTCATTGCGGTTACTTGCACTGGCGGCTCCATCCTTTGGGGTGGATGGTCACATGACCATTCTAATAAAATTTATGTACTAATAATACATGTAAAAATTTGTACAAATTTTAGGTTAGTTCATGTTTTGAATACCCAGCCTGTAATAACCCGAAATTTCGTAAATAAAAATTTCGGTTTATTAATTCGATTAGTTATTTTTAATATCGCTGAATAAAATAATTTATTATTTAGTTTAAATAATTTGAATGAAACTAGATTTAATTTGTTTATTTCCTTTTATTTATTTTTCCGCGCCGTAAAATCAACGCGTGCACACCGAGTATTTCACTACATCGCATCCAGAAGGCCTACTAATTTTCCCAACTCTTATGTTGTCCTATTTTGACTAGCCTTAGCCTATTTAAAACCCTAATTAGACATGTGCTCAATTTTGTCTTCCTACCAATGTTGACTTTACTAAACCTAATTTGTATTTTTTTTGAATTAATGAGAAGAAAGAAAATTTGACTACTTAACAAGGTAGGCTACTTACCCAATTACAATCTTCTATAAATAGCTCACTCACCTTACTTCATTTCCTCACACCAAAATCTCCCAACTTCTCCACTTTGTGCTTTCTAGTGTTCTTGAATGAGTTCTTGAGTGTTCTTCTTGAAACTCATCCTAAACCACCACACTCCACCACTCTCGACCACCCCTAGATCTTAGAAAGGTAAAATAAGTTAGCTAGAAAGCGTTTGAACGGAGGTCAACTAGTCGTTACGCCGCCGGAATTCAACTAGCTGATCGGCTTCCGACTAATCATCGGAATTAAGGTAGATACTTTATCTTAACTTTAGATTCGTATTTACTAGTTCATATTAATGATGTTATTATTTTGCTTAAACATGCCTAATTGTGATTAAACGTGATTATGTTGGTGATTAGTGAGTTTATGAACAATTGGACTTTGAAAATCACACTTAGTCGTTACTATGCACGATTTAAAATTGACTATCAAAATGCACCGTTATAATGATTGATGGACTTTTGGAAAACTAAATTACCCAGTTATAATGCCCGAATAAAAATCGACTTTTCAAATTTACGCAGTTATAATGCCCGACCGATTTTCTGAAGAAAAGAGCTTTTTAAATAAAATGAGATTTTCCGGAATTATTGAATAAATATTCTTAATCTATTTAGACTAACAAATAGAATCTATGACTAGCATGTCTAGTCAGGCTTTTTCTTGGTTTAGCCCAAACCAAGTGGCGATTCGACGAACGAATCTTAAAACACGCCAAACGGATTCAACTACTAGAGTTTTCTAGTAGGGTACTTTCTTGGTTTAGCCAAACCAAGTGGCAATTTGACGTACGAATCTTAAAACACGCCAGCAAAGCTAAGAACGAGAATTAATCCTTATGTTTTGATTTAAATTTCCGGAAGAAAGAATTTTTGTCTTTAAGTAACACGGTTATCGTGAAATGTTTTTGAACGAAAAGTTTATCGTGAACCGATTTCTAAACGGAAGATTTTTATGAAATTATGGCATGTGCACGTTTTTTTTTCAAGACGATACGACACGACACGTTTTTCGAGAAAAGTGATCGAATGTTTTTAAATGGAAGAGATAGAGATGAGAATGAAAATGTTGATGTGATGAAAGTTGAGATGTTGATGCTGTTGGAGTCCCGCCTCAGTTCCCCGGGGTGAACTGGTGGTCAAAGCCCAACGGAACTATACGGTAGTGCTGTTTGAAGTTTCTCCTCAAATTCCGCGGGTGAATTTGACGGTTAGAACTTACTCAGTACAACACATAGCAAGCGGACCTCATAAACAAACTGGTGGGGATTCAGTGATATGGGTAGCCGGGACTATGTCGTGTGTGACGCGGAGTTAGCGGACCTCATACTGCAGGAGTCAGTTTATGGGTGGCCGACCCTTCGAACGGAAAGGTTGGTGACCGTTAGAACGGGGTTGTAGAACGGGCCAATAACTTTCGAGAGATGTGAGATGTTGACATGGTTGAAAATTTAAAGAAGAATGCTGTTATGAGAAAATGATACGAGATACTGACACTGCACTCTGGATTTTGAAATGATATGAGATACTGATTTTATAAAAGCTACACTCTGATTTGAAAAGAAATGGGATACGGATTTTATAAAAGCTGCACTCTGATTTGAAAAGAAATGGGATACTGATTTTATTAAAGCTGCACTCTGATTTGGATGTGATACTGATGCATTGACACACATGAACTTACTGTTTTGATAAATGATTTTCAACTATTTACCTGCCACCTACAATATTGTTCTAGAATTGCTAGTTTAAGATTAAGGTAGGGTATCTATTGAGCGTCCTCGCTCACGGTTTCGCCCTGGCATAATACCACGGTGTTGCTTCGCAACTCTGACGTATTATGCTAGATTATCATAATGAACAGGAGGACCTCTACGGAGAACACGGAGCCGGAGGAGCTGCCGAGATGGAGATCCACCAGGCGGAGAGATTTGCGGAGCCTTAGAACCCACCCACTCTACCTTTTTGTAAACTGTGAAGGATAGATCATCTATATGTATTTTTGGTTATTATTATTACTGTTTAGACCGACTTTAAATTGTAATAATAATCCATAACGCTTTTCCCAAAATGCGGGGCGTTACACAGCCGAAATATGAATGAACACCCAGTGCAAAATTAAATGAACATCCACCAACAAATCAGTCTATTTTGAACAACCTAAATTACATCCCGTTATAGCCCAATCATAGGTGGCACAACATATAAGAAAATGTGGTTAATTGAACACGCTTTTTTATTTTGTTGTTATATTGCATCTAGTAATTTTATCTAATATTTTGTTTTAACACTTAGTTCTATACTATAAACAACACACACTGCAATTCAAGTGATTTACAATTGAATACTTAATATATCATCTCAAAAAAAGATAATAGATATCTTAATGATAAAAAAATGGAGAGGAAAAAATATTTACTGGTATCGTTATGGTGTAGTTTTTCTTAGAGCAGACAATCCAAAAATAAAAACATATGTTTATAAAGATCTGTGCAAACGTATTTGCTACATAATTTCCTAAAAAAAGTAAGCAAATTTATGCTCCTGTTTGATTTTGCTTTGGTAAAAATATAAAAAAAAAAACCTGAAAACAACTACAACGTTTTACGTCTTTTTGAATTTTTGAGATCGCATTATACACACTAGTATATGAAATTTTGTGAAGATACGACTGATTGGTTAAGCTAGTGGAGTTAAAGGTAATTTCTGAACACTCTGTTAAAAATTCCTGGAACCGCCACTGGTTACTTGTCACTTTTTTCGGAGACAAACAGACACAAAATTAACAAACAATATTTTTTTTATTTTTAAATAAAGACAAAACCAAAAGATTGAAAACGAAGTTGGTTTCATTGAGTTGGGGTGGACCCATCTAGGCATCTACTGATCTAGAATCACAACACGGTGTCGTGAGTTTAAGGTTACAATCTGGTTACATTTTTGCTTAAATCGATTAGTTACTTTTATTTGTAGTACTAGGGTTCATATCTATGTCCTATCGGAGTTCTTGTGCAATTCGAGAGTAAAGGGTTTTTATATCTTAGGAGTTCATGTCAGCTTTCGAGCATCTCAAATAATTTTGGGCTCCAATTTTATCATCCACTTATGAGAAGCTCAATAAAAATCGAATTAAAACACTATATAAACTTGCTTCAAATAAATTGATAGAGACATTTTGAACCTTGGACAATTAAAAAAAGAAGTAGCAAACTCCTGTGTCTCCCCGTGACCAACCGGAGAGTAAAGGTTGTGTTGTCGAGTCTTTCATTAGCTAGCCAGTTCCTCCCTCTCGAGCATCTTCAATGATCACCATTATTGTTTGAGACCGGTGTCTTTTCAATCTGTTAGATCTGTGGAAAATATATAAGCTAAATTTATTGATACAGATTCTTGCTATGAGTACACTATTTGGTTCACACCGCATTTTGTGTGATCTATTCCGTAATTTCATACAAATGATCGGAGCCGCATAACTCATTAAAAATATGTTTTTAGGAATTCCTGAAAAAAAATCAGCTCAATTGGATATCTGTAAAAACTTGATCGATTCTTCGTCAATTTTCTATCAGAAAATCGAGCAAAAAACTGATCAAACCTTTATCGATACCCAATTGAGCTGACTTTTTACAAGAATCTTTAAAAAAATATTTTAAACAAATTAAGTGACTTCGATTATTTATGTGGAACTTTGAGATCGGCTACAGACAACGCGATACGCCAAATACACACTGTGTTATGTGTTGTCCATTTCGATGTTCCACATAAATAGTAATGGCTCAAGTGACTTCAAAAATTATGCAGCTGCAGATAGTGGTACCATGTCTAATTCACAGGAGACACTTTTTTAGATTACACATTTATTACTACCATCATTTACTTTTCACCCTTTTTTTTTGGATTTGGGCTTGAGGTATAGAGTACTAGGGCCAGATAAATACTATACTACAAATAGGGATTTTTAAAAACAAACATAATTGAATGGACCGTCCAAACGAAACCAAATTAGTCAATTTTGGTGGTTTTTTTAGTTAGTTTTTAGTTGTTCAGTTTGTAATGGAGTATTAAACAAATCAATCGATTTTTGATTTGGTTTTCGTTTGAAGGATTCATACGTCTAACAAAACCAAACTGATCGATCTATTTACATCATATAATATGATGAGTGCATACAGGTATTCTGTTTCTTTCATACACTTGTTAATTGATTAACTAAAAGTGGATGGAAAAAAATTGTCCCACGTAGTGCCAACTTAGTTGTGATATTTTCTATCGTTGTGATGTTTGTGTATCTCTGATCCTTTAATCTTTGTTAACTCTAGTCCAAATATAAATAATTTTTTTTTTTTTTTGTCTGTTCAAAAAACGAAAGCACAAGTGAAATGTTTTCTCACTATATTTCCCCGTTCTCCTTTAGCGCTACCCCAAGGCCTTGTTCTTGAATGGATTTTATGAAATAAAATCTAATTTTTATAAAACGTAGTTTTGTTCAGAGGTGTGATAAAATGACATTGTTTTCCCAATGGATTAAATCCAGGGTTGATAAAGGTGTTTTGTAAATGATTTTGTGACATACTCTCTCCGTGCCTTTTTAAGTGTTTAACTTTTCATTTCGGGCTGTCCCTAAATAAGTGTGTAGTTTGAAAAGTTAATGGGTAAAAGTTTTTACAATTATCGTTTTTGCCATTTTGAAAAGTTAGTGAGTAAAGAGTTAATGAGTAAAAGTGGAAAATAATTTTGGAAAATAGAGATAAAAGTTGATGTGAAAAGTATAAAGTAGAAGAAAAATTTGATGTGAAATGTGTAATGATGATGTTTCTTTAATAAATTGGATTTACGAAGTAACACATTTAAAAAGAGACATAGTAAGTAAAATCTAGTATTCATAAAATCTAATTTTGGTAAAATCCGTTGACAATGTTAGATTTTATCAAAACTAAATTCTATGAGAGAAAATCTATTTAAGAACAAGACCAAAGAGCATCTACACCCATAAACGTCGTATTTTGTCTTGTCGTTGCAATTGCCATTCACTTTTTGGTTGGCAATGGTGCCATTTTGCCAAAAAAAAAAATAACAAAGGGTGTTGCACCCATGTTTTGTCATTTTTCGTCAAAATTCAAAGTTTCACAATTTTCAACAAAGTTTTATACCTTACTTTTCATCCAAATTATCTGACATAAATAATCCTACCCGTTAATTTTTTTCGAAACATCTTTCTAAAAATTGAATTTCACATTGTAGATACTTATGGATTACATATTAACGACTATTGAAGGAATATCGCTAAGCCGATACGGATACCACTACCATTTAGAAGTACGTGTGCTTCAAAGTGGGCCTTAAGTAGGGGTTCGTGGTCCTGTTATGCCCCAAAGTACTACAGGGTTATATAGTCCTCAATCATAGCTGTCCGTTCGGTAATCAACGGTTCGGATTATCTTCACGTTAAGATAAGTACTTTACATGTGATAATCCGGACCGTTGATTGTCGAACGGATGTCTGTGACTAAAGAACAACAACCTTGTAGTGCCCCGAAGCGAGCACTACTGGGACCCCGAATCCCTTAAAAAGAGCATATGCGCTGACTCATTTTATACATTCGCGTTGGATGATTGTTAGCAGGCTTAGCAACATGATTGGTCCTAAAGAACACACTCAGTGTCACATCGGTTCCCAGTGCTTCAAATTTTTTCAGTTTGGTGCTTTAAAATTTCAATTTGAATATACTTTAGCCCATCTGTTTTGAGTTATTCATGTATGGTCCTTTACTTGCATCTTGAATATCGTTTCTCATCCTGTCTTTGTCCTTTTTGAAATACAAATGCTTCACAAATTCACAATCTGTATAGATCCTCAAAGGCCATACTAATCATTCTTGTGTTACGAATCTTAAATTATGCAATCTGAGTAAGAGCATGGATATAAATTTAGCCTGAGTTGGCCTAGCCGAACAATAACCAACGTCTATGCCCCCTCGGTCGTGCCTCAGGTAATGTATACCGAATGAAGCTCAATAACTCATAAATTTTCACAAATCATAACAACAATAGAACTACGACATGTTGATCCAATAAAAGCCAGACCCAAGACCAGTTAAATCAGAGGCCGGTCCTAGTTTCGATGGCCACGGGCTTGGTTGGACCCTAGATGGGGTTTCGAAGAGGAAATGACAAGCCAGTACAATTTCCCGCGCACTCCAGCAAAAAAAAAAAAAAAAAAAAACCACTAAGGATAATACACCACTTTTATGCAAAAAACACCCTCCTGAAAAAAACATGCAAAATACAACTCTGTCTCCTCCCATCCTCACTCTCACTCACCCAAAGCCAACTCCCCCCCTTCTATCCTCTTCCTCACTCTGCCGACATTGCCGTTAGCTCGCGCCAAAGGGTGGCCTCCTCTCCTACTACTTTTGTGGGGCCGTCGCCACTGCTTTTTGCCATATCAACCTCATGAACTTGTAGCTTAGCTTCAATCTGTTAATTCTTCTCAGATTGACAAAATTGTTTTTCCACACCGATCAGCTCAGTTTCTTCCAATGTGGCTGAACTATTTTTTCACACCAATCATTCGATCAATCCTTTAAGTTTAGGTTTTGGATTGCAATTTCTTACTATTGCTCGATTTGTGCTTAGTAAATGAGAATTCCATTTATTAATTCACTCATGAATTCCATTTTAATTTCTATCCACGATTTGATTCATTGAGTGATGTTAACAAGATATTTGATGAAACTCCTCAACAAATTGTGGTTTCTTGGAATCCTTTGATTTTCTGGGTACGTGCATTTTGGGCACTTCAGGAAGGCTCTGGGTTTGTTTCTTTAGTTGGATAAGTCTTATATGTGAATTGCGATCAAACACGAAAAGCCATGGAGTTCGTCAGTAATATGCATTTGAATGACATAGAAATGGATCAGTTCACATTTTCAATCATATTAAGTGGTGGTTGTTTTGGGAGTCTAGTGAAATTCATAAGCTCCAACCGAGTGAAATTTACAAGCTCGAAGTTAGTGAAATTCATCAGCTCCAACCCAGTAAAATTCATGAGCTCCAATCCAGTGAAATTTACAAGCTCAAAAGTCATGAAATTCATGAGCTCCAACCCAGTGAAAATTCACGAGCTCGTGAAATTTCGCCGACCGAAAAAGGTCGCCGGCCAGAAGTGGATGTTGGACTGAAGTGGAAAGTGGATGGTGGGAGGGGAGTAAATGTAAATTTGTTCTTACTAGGTAAAAGGGTAATCGATGTGACCCTATAAGAGTTGCACGTAATTATAATTAACAACTAACCTAAATGGTAATTTTGGACCGTTTTTCTAGACCTACTGGTAATAAATCATTCGAAAAATGACCCTACCCAACCAAATTCGGATTTAGCGGGCATCAGGGGTCCCATTTGAAATTCCTAAAGATTGAAAGGTAAAACGGGCAAATCTTATCTCACACTTCACTAAAACCCGGTCTTCGAACCGGGCGAGGGGGTGCCATAAAACCCTTCCCCTCTCGTAACTGAGTTCCCGAACCTAAGATAGTATGGTGATGACGGACCAGTATCAAAACCTTATCCAAAAGATGTGGCACGATTCAATCGAGTTCGGTTCCTCGGGGACAATCCGCTAAAACCTGGGTGGCAACTCCGAATCAATCTCCGGAGGGGTGTCCACATAAGGATAATATACACTTTTATGCCAAAAAACACCCTCCTGAAAAAACCACGCAAAATACAACTCTCTCTACTCCCATCCTCCCTCTCACTCACCCAAAGCCAACTCCCCCCTTCCATCCTCCTCCTCACCGGTGCCGACATTGCCGCTAGCTCTCGCCAGAGGGCAGCCTCCTCTCCGACTGCTTTTGCGGGGCCGTCGCCACTGCCTTCTACCGTATGAACCTCATGAACTTATAGCTTAGTTTCAATCGGTTAATTCTTCTCAGATAAACAACATCGTTTTTCCCACACCAATCAGCTCAGTTGCTTCCGATGTGGCTGAACTATTTTTTTACACCAATCATTCGATCAATCCTTTAGGTTTAGGTCTTGAATTGCAATTTCTTACTATTGCTCGATTTGTGCTTAGTATATGAGAATTTCATTTATTAATTCACTCATGAATTCCATTTTAATTTCTATCTACGATTTGATTCATCTAGTGATGTTCACAAGGTATTTGATAAAATTCCTCAACTAAGTGTAGTTTCTTGGAATCCTTTGATTTTATGGGTACGTGCATTTTGGGCACTTCAGGAAGGCTCTGGATTTGTTTCTTTAGTAGGATAAGTTTGAAATGTGAATCGCAATCAAACACGAGAAGCCACGAAGTTCGTGAGTAATATGCATTTGAATGGCATAGAAATGGATTAGTTCACATTTTCAATCATATTAAGTGGTGGTTGTTTTTGGAAGTCAAATGAAATTCATGAGCTCCAACCTAGTGAAACTTACGAGCTCGAAGTTAGGGAAATTCATGAGCTCCGACCTAGTAAAATTCATAAGCTCCAATCTAGAGAAATTCACCAGCTCGAAGCTAGTGAAATTCATGGGCTCCAACCCAATGAAATTTCGCCGACAAAAAAGGTTGCCGACTGGAAGTTGATGTTGGGCGGAAGTGGAAAGTGGAAGGTGGGAGGGGAGTAAGTGTCAATTTGTTCTTGCTAGGTAAAAGGGTAATAGATGTGACCCTATAAGAGTTGCACGTAATTATAATCAACAACTAACTTAAATGGTAATTCTGGACCGTTTTTCTAGACCCACTGGTAATAAATCCTTAGAAAAATGACCCGACCTAATCCAAATTCGGATTTAGCAGGTATCAGGGGGGCCCATTTGAAATTCCTAAAGATTGAAAGGTAAAGGGGCAAATTTTATCTCATACTTGACTAAATTATACTCGTAAGTGTAGCCACTGTATAGAGCAAAGAGAAGTGGCACCCAAAAGAATGCTCCTTTAAGATCTTTGTTCATTTTCCAATGAGATCTCAAAGACCAACATCCCCCCTCAAAGTGACCCAGTCTCCAAAAACCCACGAGCAATCTCCTACTATATAATCAAATTACCATAAAAACAATATTAAACACAACACTAACCTCCTCCTATAATTAAGACTCCCCTGTCCCCTCATTCACCCCTTCAAGAAACACTGGCCTTTGTATATATACTATTTTATTCGTATAATTGGAAAGGGAAATCACTAATATATTGGCGTGAACGAATTTTTGAAGCTGTATCACAAAATTGATTTTCAACATTGGCCTAAATGAAGAACAAAAATTTACAACTTCGAACTTTTATTGTAAATTACTAATTGTTAGGACAAAATAGTAAATCACTTGAGTTCAACTATCCACGACTCCCCCCATTCACACACGCCCATAGGGAATGTGTGCCCAGCATCTAATATTAATGAAATCGAAAAAAGAGAGAGGTACAAAATAAGATTACACAACACTAACCTACTGGATTGTAGTGCATTTAAATGGGATCTTTCGAGATCTCATCATCATAATATGAATTGTTCATTTTACAAAGATCGGAAAAAAAAATTGTTTTTGTGAAAAAAAAATCAGGCTGATCGAATATCAAAGCGATATATGATTTCATATAAAAAAAAATAAAATGGTCAAATATGAAACGGAAAATGAATCGGAGGACAAATTTTTCTCGATCATGTGACTATCAATGTCTGAGTCTCATTTTTTATTCACTTAATATGTTTACTGGATTTTGTGCACAATAGGATTCTCGGCCCCAGATTAAGAATTTGCAGCTTGCAACGAGTAGCATTCCTTCACTGTTCAATTGGAAACAAAGACTTTAGTCAGTTGGTAGTGATCATTGTACATTTGTATGACCGAAATTAGAGACGGAGAACCCAAGGGTCGACGCAGTGGCAATCTCCCGGTAACAAGGAGTCCTAAGAAAATTTTGATTTTGGGTTCGTGAACGTGCTATTAATTTTCATATTCGATCAACTTATGTAGAGTTTTATCCCCGCTTAATTTGAGTACGTGTAAGTTGATAGTGAAATTGATCCTCCTAATTAATTTTTGTATTGGACCGGATATCGAGTTAGAGAGGGGCTTACAAAAGGTTTGGATGGCCTAAAAAGACTGATGCTTGCATTGTAGAAAGGTACAGAATACAAATACAAGGAATCCCATCATTCCATCTTTCTTTTGAAGACCATGAAACAAGAAAAATAAGTTTAAAAAATATCTAGGAAGAACAAAATGCCCCAAATTTCAATAGGATGGAGGGGAAGTAAAGGAGCAAAGTCAGTTGCTCGAGGAAGAAAAAGGGGATAGAAGAAGCCAAAGAGCACTCAATTCAAAAGGGTTGGGGAACTGATTTCCAAAATGGAAGAATTAGGAGGAGCAGTAGAATCAGGCATAATCCCAGTCAATCTAGTCAAACTTTTTACAACCCAATGTAGTACTCAATCTTGACACCATACACCAATGCCACCAAAATTTTAAATTACATCACTGGTCCCCTATTTTAATTTATTTTAATAAACTCGGGTATTTAGACTCAATTTATGCACACCTCGACTAGTCCTGGAGGCTCAAATTCGACAGCCCACTTGCGGGGGAGCACAATTGAAGTTGTACAGTAAAGATCAAAATGGACTGACCAAAAAATAGTTGATAGCTCCGTATGGGCTGGTAACCTATTTTAATTTTAAAGTAAAATCACCAGTATTTAAATTTTATAATTTTAGCAACAACAAATAAGGATTAAAGTTGAAAATCTCATATCAAACATTCCAAGCAGGCCTGCAATAATTACGTGTTTCTCTAGAAGAAGAGTTTGTTCTGCACAAACTAGTAATATGGGAGGGGGTGAGTTTTCCTCGGTACGGAGTTTTAAATTTTAGAGCATCTCCATTGGCATGCTATATGTATCGCTATATCTATACTATACTATGAAGCTCTAAATTTTCTTCTCCAATGGTGAGGTAAAACACACGTTATATTTACATATAGCTATATGTTGTGCCATATATAGCACAAGATATAGCTATGATTATAATCTAGCATGCAACATTGTGTATAATAACTAAGGAGTTTTGTTCCAATTTTAATCAGGCCATTTGATAATGCCATTGAAATTGAATCTTTAGGGATTAGTCGATATATACATAAATTGACCCAAACATCCTGGATTATGAAAAAGAAAGAAATAACGAAATAACATCACATTCTTTGAGCCATATAGCTAAATTTAGTAATTTATCACTATGGAATATTAATCGCTAGCTTATGATATAGCAACCCCTTCATTGAAGATGCTGTTATAAATACATGTAATATTGTCCATCTTTACGATCGCTCTAAAAAGTAAACATGTAGATGCGATGTAAAATGCATAAAACGTGCTACAAGTGACGTCTTCGTATTATTAACTGATTTTTGGTAAGATGGCAGAAGTCGGTAACGCAAGTTCCCACACAAACTCACATAAGTATGTATATGTATAGGCTCATAAATAGTACTAATAGGGATATATTAATGCCAAAATAGGTTTGGTTATTTTCAAAACTTTAGTGCAAAGAGGAGTTGGTTTTTTTTATTTTATTTTTTTTTATCACAAAACAAGTATGCAAAGAATTTTTGTTAAAAAATAAAAACTCTTTGAACTCAAAAAACTGTTTTGGTTATCATTTCCCATAGCCATATGTAACCAATACTCTTTGAAGTAGTGTAGGACAAAAGGAAACTAAAGAAGAAAAGGAACAAGTTGGAGGTTAGCTCATGAACACTTCATGAAAATAGGTTGCCTGGTTTCACTCTCCCATCCCCTTTCTCTCTCTATTTCCTTTCACACCAACATTTTCTCTTTTCCTTTCCTTCTCTCTCTCTCTCTCTCTCTCTCTGTTTTGATTCTCTTCCTTTCTGCCCATTAAAAAATTGGCACATTACAAATCATCCCTTTTTCCCTTGTATTGGAAACACCTATCATTACTCCCAACAATTTCCCATTCCAATTCAACCTTAGAAACCTGAGCTTCTAAGACATTCATTCTCCTCCCCTATGTATAAATACCCCTCCCCTTTCCAACTTTTGTTTTACCAAAAACCTTCTCTCTCTCTCTCTCTCTGGTTCCCTTTATTATTATGATATGATATGATGGATCCTTCTTCCACCAACTCTGTGAATGGCTTCTACTCCTTCCTAACCAGAGGAATCCATGATCTGGAAACAGTTTTCCTATCCAATAACTTCATGTCAATTCAATTCCTCCAAACAGTCCTTTCCCTTCTAAGATCATTTCACACCCAACTAGTCCTTCTTGTTCAAAAACTTCACTTGCCTGTGGGTGAGAAGTGGCTTGATGAGTACATGGATGAGAGCTCTAAGCTCTGGGAAACCTGTCACCTCATCAAATCCGCCTTATCCCCCATGGAGAATTATTACTCCGCCGGATTTAATATCACTTCCTCCCTCGACGCTCATCGCCACCTATCTCCCCTTCTCTGTCGCCAGGTCTGTCTCTCGCGCCCCGATTTTTTCTCTCATCAGTACTTTCGCAGAAGTGTTATTATTATTATTATTATTATTTGTTTTTCATATTAATTAAATTAAATTTGGAAAACAGGTTGTTAGGGCAATATCAGGGTGCAGAAGGGAGGCTATGGGATTGGAAGAAGAGAACAGGGGATTAATGGAGACAAGAATTGAACAACTATCTCTAAAATTTGATGAGAAAGTTTCAATTGAATCAAAGCTAAATGGGTTCAGTGGATTCAGGGGAGTTCTTTACGCCATGAGAAATATCAGCTCACTTCTACTCATGATTTTGCTATATGGGTTGGTCTATTGCTGGCCTGATTCCAATTTTCTGAGTGGTGGAAACGAAGGCGAAGGGTGCTTGTTTTTCGGGTCCGGGTTGCAGCAGAGAGTGGCAGAGGAGATCAACAACCAGATTAACAACGGGAGGCGGGGGATTTTGTTGTACGAGTTTCGGAGATCGAAGATGGCGGTGGACGAGCTGAGGAGGGAGTTGGAGAGGATGGGATCACAGGGGGGAGGGATGATGGATTGGGAGAGAGAGAGTGGGATTATGAGAGAGAGAGTTGAGGAGTTGAAGGGGTGTTTTGGTGTGTTGAAGTCTGGGGTTGAGAATGTTGTTGGCCAACTTGATGATTTCTTTGATGAGATTGTTGAAGGGAGGAAAAAGCTTTTGGACTTTTGCAGTCACAGGTAAGGAAAAAAGGTCATTTCAAGTTGTTTTCAGTATCAGTTTTCCAGAAAAACTATTTTGGAAAAAAAAAAAAAAAACGCTCATTGTGTTTAGTACTACTTTCTTGGTGAAAACAATTTTGGAAAATATTGAAAAACAACTTTTTGTGGTGTTATTTTACTAATGGGTTTCTCTTCGAAAGTCGTAAATACTAAACACAAGCTTCGGAATTTACGAGCGAAACTTGTTATTCAAAAAAAAAAAAAAATGATCTGGATACTGGTGCTGAAGCAACAAGGGACTAGGGGAACGGGTACGAATCGCGGAATCAAGCTATGGAGAGGTTGTGTACATTTTTATCTTATCATGTGGTGTTCATAATCCTTCTCTTTCCCTCTATTCCTCTTGTGGTTAGATATCTTGAAGCAGGTTAGATATCTTCGTTTTGTAAAAACCCAAAGAGGAAATTTTGAAGGAAAAGAGAGCATGAATATGAATATGATTTTGAGCATTATGACATACCCAAAATAGAGAAATGAATGCGAAAAGTCACAATGCAGAACAAAGATATCATCCAAGGATTAAAAAAACAAAATCCTTTTCATGGAAAATGAAAGAGCAGAAAGAATAGAAGTTTCTTAGATATGTTACTTAAAAAGGGGCAGACAACAACAGAGTCAAAATCTTTTTATTTATTTATTTTGATTTTCTCTATTTTTTCCCCCCTTCCTTTCCAATTTAATATCCCCCTCTTCCAAAAGGTGGATGGGCTCTTCGATGGTTGCAGTAAATTAGTCATCTTTCAAGTTGCACTAAAATGATGAAAGTTAGTTAGTTATCTATAGAGGCACTGTTAGGGTTACTTACTTTAATTTCCAAAAAAAAAAAAAAAAAAAACCCTTTACACTGAAAGAAGCTTTTGTCTGATTCAAAGTTCATTTTCGACGACAATGGAGTCAGAATCATAGTTTATGGTTTGCTTTTCCATTTGTAATCGAAAGACCTGATTTAAATTCAAGTGCTAATAATTAATCAGAAAGTATGGAGTAACAGCTGAGGCTAAATTTGGAAGTCTTTGCAAATCTCATCTCATAATTATCACACTGTGAAAAGGGAGAAAATTTTGGGTACAAAGAGAGATACACGTGGTGCCCGGCACCCCATCTGAGCCGTCCAAACATGTTTTGAACGGCCTAGATTTTTTAAAGTTGCCCCAGATTTTTAAAAAATGCCACCAACAAATTTGGACTGTTCAAAACATGTTTGGACGGTTGGATTGCAGGTAGTTTCATAGAGATTTGAAGCATAAAAGTTTGCAACACACATTTTCTGTTGTCAACACATTCTCTCTCTCTCTCTCTCTCTGGTGGCAGAACCATAATAGTAGTAGTATAACCAATTAATCTCATGCCTTTTGTCCTTCCCCGGAAATTCATGCCTTTTTTGTCCATTGCCAGAAATACACGCCCCGTCTCACTCGAAAAGATGAAACATCAGCTGAATAATAGTACTGATTAAGCAATAGATAATAACTCCTAAACAGTACTCCTGATCAAGGAATAGATAGTAATTAATAACGCAGTTGGAAACAAATCAGGGTTTAACCCAAAGAGGTTACAACAACATAAATTAAGTTCCAACTAATCTGGCAGAAGACCGGTATCTGTTTGAACATCAGATTAGATAACTACCACTTTACTAGCATATCAAATCTAAGTAAATCTGGTTCAATGCAGTAGTTGGGAAGTGGGACATATTTTATTCTTCAAACTTCAATTTCATGTTGCATAAAGTTGTAATTCAACCCCCAAAGACTGGGAAATCCCCTTGACCAGAGACAAAATCCATTTTCTCATTTACAAGAGCTTCCAAAAGTAAAAAAGAATGAGGTGAGCAACATAACATACATTCACTTGTTCTCTATGTTTGCAAACCAAAACTAGGTTTAAACAGCTCAGATTAAAAGCTTCAAAATCTACCACACCATGCTTCTTACAGAGTTTTCATATATAAACAAAATACTAGTATACAGACTGAAACCTCAAGTCACAACTGAAATCAGAGCCCGGAAAAAGAAATGGAGAGTGCAAGATACAAATACAAGGCTATGTCTAAGAGAGGGGCTAGTATTTACAAACGGCTCCTCTATATGCATGATCGGATGTCAAGTACTCACAATGCAAACTCAGAAGCAAAGATTCAACCTTATTTTGGCGCTGAATGATATCCACAGTTTTTAGACCCTTCAGTATTTCTTAGTTCCAGCAACTTCCCATGTTTCTTCGGCACAGCTTTTGCAATCTAGATGCTGTAACGAAGTCTGCAATAGTTCTATAGTCAGTCTCTAAACAACCTCCTGATGCCATCACAGGACTCGGATATGGAATAGAAATAATAGATGCCGATTACAAATGAACCATCTCAACAAAATACTCGACAATGTATCTGTACTGATGTTTTGGTGTAGCAAAAAGAGAAGAAAATGAATCTTAAGATCCGCATTAATATTTTCCCCTTACATTTCTTTTCCCTCCGCACATCTCCGCATGGATCCGTGATCCAAATACGACTTAAGGGCATGGTAAAACAAGAATCTAGGACAATTGTGACCAACAGGATTTTGGATCCAAGGGCTCATGGAGAGATAGCAAATACTAAAGGAAGTTTTGGCAACATCTTATAGAACCGTAAAATGAATTATACTGAAAAACATTGACAGAAGTGACGGAAAAAACACTAACGACAAGCACGTGCAACGTTTTAAGGTGTCTGCCTTTCAGATACGGGCCAAAAGATGTATATCTATCATCCTGCTCTTGCTCTCTCCCAAACAGACAAAAAGAATGGCAGAAACATGAACCCAACCCCATCCTAATCTCAAAGCTTAAGTTGATAAGGAATGGACCAACAGAAGTGCACATGAAGTCCTCACCTCATTCTAAAACTGAGATGAAGAGATGGCTGAACAGATATTGGGGCTTGATCTCCCAAAACTATAACCCCAATCCAGTGTTTGGTTTGGATTTCCAACTTCTTGAATACTGAATAGTTTATTTTTCCCAAGTACCCTTCAATCATAACTTCATGAAAAAGAGGCAGACCGACTGATGATTTTTTTGGACACATGTTTTGGCAAAATGACACTATTCATTGCTCAAAAATGAGAATGGCAAGGGTAAAATGGCAAACACCGGTGTGGATGCTCTAAGGCACTCACATCCACCCTTCTTAAGTTCTTATCACTTGAGCTAAACGTTTGGGTGGTCTGACTGATGTTTTGCAGAGTCTACTTTTTCAAGTAGCATGTCTCTCCCATGCTAGTCTTGAGCCAACAACTATAGTCTATATGCCCAACAAAATATGAGCTGGATTCAGAACGGCCCACACATATTTGATCAAGTCTAATCCAATTGGCTGCATCAGAATGTCACATGCAAGGAAGGGAAACCTACTTACCCACAGATGAGATTTGTAGTGGCTTTAGATGAAATGTATACTAACTATTCTTATACCATCTAATGTGGATATGACTTGTATCCAAACCCACTACAGGTAAAGAAACAATGTTGGATTTGAGATGTTAGCCATTTTTGTCCAATTTGGCCAATAGTCTGATTTTGGGAGCCTAGCAGTTGGTTATAATACTGTTGATGTCTGTCTATTGAGTTTGCCCAAGGCCCCAAGCATGAGAGGTAGTGGTTTCAAATTGGCCAGAAAGTGATTATCTCATAATCATGCTTCACAAATCGTAGAAGAAAGAATCCAAATTTAGGGACATTTATAGATCAGAGGGACATTTATTTGGATCTTGAATTCGTATCTCTTCTGTTATTTGGAAGGGGATGCACAAAAGTTGATTTCAAGGTTTGGTTGGCGGCATACTGAAATTAAAAACGTTATTTTGGCTGCGAGTAAAGCAGTGGAAGCGACTGGAGGAGAGGGGGCGAGGAAGGTGGCCCACAAATGTTTGTAGTAGGAAATTTGGTTGTAGATTTATGGAAGATAAGGGTATTATAGGACTGGAATATATAAGGTAGTGGGTTTGGAGAGATAGCAGGGCTAGAGAGATTAATTTCAAGTTCAAATCGAATCACCCATTGGTAACAGTTTCTCTATAGCACTTCCAGAGTATGAAGCTTAAATATTGTATAACTATTATTCTCTTCTATTCAGTATCAAACATGGGATTCAAATGAGTCCTAAAAATTTCAAAACTTCACATTCCATGACCATCCGTCATTACAGTTATAAAGATTAGAGCCCTAGGACCCTTGCTCTTTGGCGAATGAAATGTTTATGAAATATGTTGATTGACTACATTACTATTTCTCACTAGACCTATATCAAAACTTATTCTTAGGTCAAGAAACGTAAAAAATCCTCAAAAGATCAATGGTTCCGCCTAATCAAAACTAATAGGGATGCCGCCTACTACTAAAATACAGGTTTTTGCAACAGTTGCGCTCTTCTATGCAAGAAGAGACTAAAAAAAAAAAAGAAAAAAAAAAGAAGTTTGGATCCGAAAAAGTACGGTTAGGCAGTGGAGGTTGTCAATGACATATTAGAATTCTCCTTAATTTCGGTTTAGAGGCTTGATAAAAATTGTTTAAGTGTGGATCTTCTACAAAAATCGTAGAGAACAAATACCCATGGTCATCACTGCATCAGAATGAAATCCCATGATTAGGGAGACAACTTCTCCATTTCGATCTTTCCGGAGATATATAAGGCATTCTGTGAAAATTTGAGAGAGTTTACAAAGAAGGACACAAATATATCTTGCAGGAATAAAACCCCAAATCGCCAAGTAAATCTAATGAAATTGAGCAAGACTGAACAAAAATCCTAGATGTCCAATGCCCACAAACCAACACGCTTCTAAAGTCCCTATGCGTTAAATGGGCGGCGGGAGGCACGTAGCACCTAGGCCGACTAGCTGCCATTTAGTCGGCGCCTAGAGATTAGAAAGTTTTTTTATCTTTCCAAAAAATATTCCCCCTTCCCAAAGTTTGAGTAAGTAGAACAGCATAATAACATCTAAAATGAAAAATAATAAAATATCAAACATGCAACATCCATCTATTAAAACCAAATGTATTAATGTTAGTTTTGCACCCATAAAATATTTTTTAGTCCTTGACTCTTCATCGTCGAACATTTCAACAAAGTGAACATTCATTTGTTGCACCACTTCCTTCTTTTTAGTTGTAGAAGTAATTTTTACTTCACCAGAGATTGCCTTGCTGCGATTTTAGGGATGATGATTGTCGAGAGAACTCATAAGTAATTCGATATTTGGGTTAAAATAACGGTCCAGAGATATCATCCATCTTTGGTCCCAAGTTTTGATGATGCAGGTTCAAACTGATCTCTTTTATTCACATTTCCTAGCCTGGTGGGTTGTGCAAGGCATTAGACATTACTAAGAAACGCTAAATTTTGTGACCATATTTGTAATGCCCGTGCACGTCCCTATTGCCCTCTCTTTCCTTCGTGATAGCAAACTCAACAGGACATGCCCATGGGCTAACCTACATTCTGGAAGTTAGACACTAGCTTACTAAACCTCCCCATGCGGGTTGTGCATGGAACCCATTATCCCTTCCCTGCGGGTTGTGCACAGGAGTTGCCACTTTTCTTTCTTTCTTTTATTTTCTTTCGTTTCCTGGGCATTGTAAACTTGTATATTTGCTTAACCTCTTTTATATTTCAAGCTGATTTACCCAAAAAAGAAAAATCATAAAATATGGCCACCAACTAGTCCCCGCTTAGCTGAATATTCCCGCCTACCCGACTGATCGACGACTACTCTTCGTAGCGGCCGCCTAGTGTAACGCCTATGAGTATATGACCCTAGTCCAGGCGGTGGACCACCACCAGCGTTAAGAACACTCTCGGATGCAAAAACCAGTGTAAACAGTTAAATTGGGGCATGTATACAATTCACAAGGCCGAAAATTCACACCCGATAATAAAAAAGTAGAATCAAAAGTACCCAATTCAAAACGTCGATAAAAAGAAGTTCAAATTGATCTTACCACTCTAGATCGCTCCACACCCCAGCTGGGTTGGGTCAAACCCGATTTTGAGGGCCCGAATTTGGCAGGTTCACTCTGTTTGTTGATTTCGCTTCTGTTTGATTCCTTGAATCGTTGTTTTGGTGGTCTTAATTCTACGGAGAGACTTGGGTCGGCCATACACGAAGGGGAGACGAAGGATTTGGGGAATTAGTGTTTATTATGGGAAGGTATAGCAGCAGCAGAAACATCGACAACAGCGTTTGAAGCAGTCGCAGTACAAGTAACGAAGTGGCGATCGACGAGAAGACGATGAAGTCTCCATTAGACTCTTTCGGGGGGGGGGGGGGGGGGGGGGGGGGGGGGGGGGGTACCGTAGCCGCAGGCAGATGGCTGAACTAGAAGCTTCTTCCCGACGGTCGTTCAAAAAGGAAGGAAAAAGCAGCTTTCCCACGTCAACAAAGCCGCGTAAGAGCATTCCAACACACCTCGACAAATAATAATGATACATTCACACCCCAAGAGACACTCCCGTCCACACCCCAGCCACTGTTCACGTGGGCCCCCACGTGGGGGCCACCCACTTCAGCCCCGAAAAAAAAAAAAAAAAAAAAAAAAACAAAATTCCGAAATTTTCAAAATCCCCAAATCGTCTGGGTTTGCTCAGTTTCGCGGCACCTTTGAGAGAGAGACAGAGAGAGGAGAGGAAGAGAAGATCAAGAGCACCCAACGTCGACTGCCCTTCACCGGCAGCTCAAATCGTCTGTGCACCCAACGTCGACGAAGCTTTCACCGGCAGCTCAAATCGTCTGTTTCAACGCCATTTTCGCGGCACCTTTGAGAGACAGAGAAGAGAGGAAGAATATCGCGTCCTTCACCAGCGATTGGCATTCACCGACGACTGAACTACTCCGACTCAAGCTCACCGGCGACTGAACTACTCCAACTCAAGCTCAACCCGGTTGAAGCCCAAACCCGTCCACCACCACCAGTCGACGCCCAAGGTCTCTCTCTCTCTCTCTCTCTCTCAGTTTGTAAATCATTTGGTTTCACCTAAATAGCATAATGCTGCTGCATAATAGCATCGTCCATGAAATTTTCCCAATCATGAACATTGGATGCCTGGATGGACGTTATTCCCTCTGTTTCTGCATCAGTTAGGAGCCCATCTGATTCTGCATCTCTTCTTAGGCCACCAAAAATGAGTCATGTGCTTCTTCAAGCTTACTTGAATGGGATTTGATTAATTAAATGGGCTTGCTTTAACATACACCAACAACCTGTTCAGAAACAAGACAAAAGGAGGGAGTGCATCTCAAGTTATTAATAAGTATTGGTGAAGTCAACTTATAGTTTCACTTATGCAAAGAAGTTAACTTGAGTAAAAAAGAGTTTTACATTAAGAAGCAAAATAAATCTTCTGGGGAGGAGATGCTATGTGTAAAAAGATTTTGCCAGTACTATTACCAAAGTAAATGCTCAAAAGTTTCAGTTAAGACATTTTCTTCAAACTTTCAAAATCAAACTTATCATACTTCATGGGTCTAATTTTGCCCACAGCACTGAGTTTAGCCATCATTAAATACTTTCCATCACTTAAATACTTAACTATAGGATTGTTGTACTTTCCATGACTTAAATACTCACTTCTTGTTGTTTATTTTTAATCTGCAGACGATGTTTCAGTTACCATCACCACCATCGGTGATGTGTCCTATATCTTCCCAAATTGAAAGGGATGAAGAAGTGGAAGAGGTAGGGAGTGGAGACAACGTAGAAGAAGAAGAGATTACGAATGGTTCTCCAGTAAATGAGGGGGGTGATGGTAAAGCGGCAATAGAGATTTCTGAAGATACAGTCGAGGAACCGAAGATGGGAATGGAATTCGATAGCCCCAACGATGCTTATTTGTATTACTCAAAATTTGCGAAAGAAAAGGGATTTGCAGTGGCTAAAAGATCTTCAAAAAAGGGAAAAGATGGCGTCCTGCGGCATGTAATGTTTGAATGCTGCAAACGTGGAAAGGCAAGGCCTAAAGGAAACAACCTTGCCAATCCACGTCCACAGGCAAAAACAGAATGTCCGGCTCACCTTAATATGTGTTTAACTCAGGAGGGGAAGTGGAGGGTAAGTCGGGTTATCTTGGAGCACAATCATGAACAAAGTCCGGGAAAGTCTAGATTTTTTAAGAGCAATAGAGTACTTGATTCAAGTGTGAAAAGGATTCTTGTGATGAATGACAAAGCTGGAATCAGGTTGAATAAGAGTATTGACTCGCTTCAAATTGAAGCTGGTGGACCTGATAAGGTTCCATATTTGCCGAGGGATTGCCGGAATTATTTGGATAAGGTTCGACGTTTACAACTTACGGAAGGAGATGCTGAGGCAATGAATAAATATTTCATGAGAATGCAAGCTGACAACAGAGACTTCTTTTATGCAGTGGATTTTAATGAAGAGGGTCGATTGAGGAATGTATTCTGGGCCGACGCAAGGAGTAGGGCAGCTTGTAAGGAGTTTGGCACACTTTCATTCCTTGCATAACGGCCGATGGGTTGGAGAAGCAATTTGTAACTGCTTACACTCATACCAAGGTTAGACACTTTCATGAGCAATATTGTGGAAAAATGGTATGTTCTTTGGGTGAAACAAAAGTAGGTGATGTTGTGACATTATATGAGGTGAAAGAGTTAATTACAGTTGGAGAAGGAGAAGAGGAATTTCAGAAGTGTGTGCCATTTAAAATTCATTTTAATGCTCAAACAAATGAGACTCATTGCAATTGCCGGTTGTTTGAGTCTAAAGGAATGGTTTGTAAGCATCAACTGTTTGTGTACCAGTTTCGGGGAATTCACAAAGTGCCAGAAAAGTATGTGTTGAGAAGATGGTGCAAAAATGTGAAAAGGGCACACACTAAAGTTCAAATAAGTTACGATAAATCGGGAAAAAGCATTGAAGCGCGCAGGAATGACAACGTTTGCAATCTCTACAAGGAGATTGCCGACTTGGTGGAAGATAATGAAGGGAGGTATAATACGGTGATGGCACAGGGGCACGAGTACAGGACACAAAACTTGGTCCATAGAAACTGAAGAATTGGAGGATTTATCAACTTCAAGGGCAGAAGTATCTACAAGACTACAACATCTATGATTCGACATCCAAGAGTTGCCTTGAGTCACTCTTGATCATAATATGGTAAACTTTGTAAGCCTAATTCAGGATTTTCACTCTTGATCATAATATGATCATAATACTTGTGAGAACTTAATTCTTTGTAAAAGAAAGAATCGTCATCGAAAGTACAATTAGACTCCGATGCAACCCATTTCACATAACTACTCGATGGGATTACTATAAAGCATTTTCAAACCACTTTCTTGTTCAGGACTTGGAATGTGTAGCCCCAGCTTAAACTCATCAGCAACGAAGTAAACAGATCAATCAATTACTTGATCAAATAAGTAACTTCTGAGATCCAAAATTCATAGTGTAGAAACAGAAAAAATGAAGAAAACGATAGTTCAAGTGAACCGCAAAACCAGCATTGAGAAAACGATACTATTTCCCAAACCAAAAGTGAAAATGATCACTTGAATAAACTAGCCAGGTCAAATATATCTCCAGATTTAGCAAAAGCTCTGATCTTATTTTTTTTCCTTTCCTTTTTTGTAGAGAAAAAAAAGGAATGTGCAATTCAACTAAGCACAACTCAGGCATGGGAGCACCTCAACCACTGGGCTCCTTGTCTTAAGTGAAACCTATGGAAATTATGTAAATGTTCAGCACATAATTCAAACCAACTCAATATATGAACATGTATTACATTGTGATCACCCCAAACAAGCATGATCACCCCACTAACTTTCACTCATCCTATCATGGTTCACACATTCCCAAACTACTATGCTTCAGGTCTAATGCGAATATGGAAGGCATGAAACACAGAGCATACTTGTGTGTAGACAAAAAGTATAATGTTCATTATTTCCAAAACCATTTTTTCCAAAGAATAATGTTCATTATTTCAGAGACCCCATCAGAAACCCTATAACTTCTGTGTAGACAAATGTTCATTATTTCCAAAGAATAATGAACCCATTTTTCTGCCCCCATTTTACACGTAAAGTTCAAGTTCCATGCTTTGGTACTTACACACACCTCAGGTTCAGATTCTATATTTTTTTTTGTTCTTATACTCACATCAATGGAGAGAGTCCAAATACATTTACAACTAACAGGACAGTTGCAAAACAATTTTACAAGAGGCAACATCAATGTACAAACAACAACAAATAAATCAACAATCAACAATGGGAAGCCCAAAGTTTCACCCAACCCATATTTTGACTAGCAAACAACAACAGGTAAATCAACTTATAACCCCAGTGAATCCTGAAGCTACACGAAAGCAAATTAGGGCTTTTGAATTCTGAATCAACAAATTAGGGTTTTTCAATTTTGAATCAACAAGATAGGGTTTTTGAATTAGGGTTTTTGAATTTTGATTTGAATCAACAAATTACGAACGCAAAAATACAAACACACGCTCACAAGCGATAGGGTTTTCGAATTCTGCAAACTGCGAGAGAGAGAGGGAGAGAGAGAGAGAGAGAGAGAGAGAGAGAGAGAGAGAGAGAGAGAGAGAGAGAGAGAGAGAGAGAGAGACCTTGGTCTTGAGTCGTACGATTTCGTCGCATGGCCATCGTCGACTGGTGGACTGGTCTTTTCTTCTTCTATTAGTCGAGGGCGGGTGGGTGGCGGTATGGCGTCGAGAGTGTGTCGATTGGGCTTCGTCGCGGTGGTGGAGTGAGCCGGAGTTGAGCTGCCGGTGAAGGGCAGTCGACGTTGGGTGCTCTTGATCTTCTCTTCCTCTCCTCTCTCTGTCTCTCTCTCAAAGGTGCCGCGAAACTGAGCAAACCCAGACGATTTGGGGATTTTGAAAATTTCGGAATTTTGTTTTTTTTTTTTTTTTTTTATTTTATTCGGGGCTGAAGTGGGTGGCCCCCACGTGGGGGCCCACGTGAACAGTAGCTGGGGTGTGGACGGGAGTGTCTCTTGGGGTGTGAATGTATCATTATTGCTCAACAAAATACCTAGCCAAAACTAAAAAAAGTACCAACTCTACTTTGCCTATTCACTTTTTCACTCTACTATTTCAACACTACTCTCCATTCTGACTATTCATCCAAAGAAACAGAATTTGCATATTGTTATAAATGTTAACAGAAACAGATGGATGACCTTGGTGTGTGTGCTAGTCTTGAATGTGTTGGTTGAGGTTTGGCTATATAGCATTGTATCGTCCAGCCAAAAGATACACACACAAACAAAGAGTGAAAGAAAAGGCAGAGAACAAAATACCACACTGAATAATATTTGAGTAGTCCAGAAGACTAACTTTTCTACATATTTGTGTCTAGTACTTTATTTACTTTTTAGCTCTTATTATTTATTTGGTTTCATAACACGTTATCAGCACGAAGCCTTAACCAACTGAGAGAGGTAAATGATTTACACTTGTTGATTTCATATACACTGCTCTATTCATTTCTTTTACATAATATTTATGGAAATAATTATATGAAAATAAGAAGGGGGGAAGATTGTACCTGAAGTACAAATCAGTATAGAATCCTGAAGTATTCTACTCTTAAAATAAAATAGAGTAAATGGGGAAATACCAAAAGAATTTTACCCAACAAATTCTCATATAAAAAAAATGGCAAAATACCTGAAGTATTTTTAGCAACAAGGTGGATGGGTTTTCAAAATTTTTGAATCCACCACGCCGCCTCGAACCCGTGACCTCCTTAAGGGAAACCACGAGTTTGGCCACTGAGCTAATCCCAGTGGTTGAGTAGAAACTGACAAGTTTATTTATATATAACATCTTGTTAGTAAATTTAGTTTATCTGATTACAATTACTAAAATTGTGTAGAATTCTTGTAACAGTAGCCTTTTATTATGTTCATTTGGAAATTGATTCAGGGAGCAGATCCATACTTCTTTCTTTTTATCTGCCAATTCACATGGCAATAAACCATTCCCTTCAATGCAAGATAACCTCACATGACAACTAGCCATTCCTTACATAGACTTTAATAAACTTGTAACTTGTAAAAACTGTTGGCTTTTCCTTCTATAAAAAAGAAAAAGAAAAAAAAAGAGGATATTTTTCTTCTCCAACAGAAAGTTCTTACATATGCTCTGGCATTTTCAGGGTAGAATTTGTCAAGTGGAGTTTCATACTCTGATTTTTTAATTATGTCATTTCATAATTATTTGTCTAATCAAAATATCTTGTTTTTATAGACAATGTCGAACTACACAAAATTGGAATTTGCTGCCCTTGACATTTCGGGAAGAAATTATCTGTCATGGATCAAGACAAAGAGATTCATTTCGATGCAATGGAAATCGGGAGAATGATCACAAATGGTAATAGTGTATCCCTAAAGGATCGCGCAAGGGCCATGATCTTCATCCGACATCACCTTCACGAGGACCCGAAGTCTGAGTATCTCACTGTCAAAGACCCACTAGTTTTGTGGAACAACCTGAAAGAAAGATATGGGCACCAAAAGGCAGTCATGTTGCCTAGAGCTCGTTATCATTGGATGCACCTAAGATTTGAAGATTACAAATCGGTTAGCGAGTATAATTTTGCCCTATTCAGAACTGTTTCACTTGTGAGACTGTGTGGGGAGAAAATTACTGAAATGGATATGTTAGAAAAGACATATTCCACGATTCACCCCAGAGACATGAATCTATCACAAACATAAGACAAAGGGGCTATGAAAAATACTCGGATTTGATATCCTGTCTCCTGGTAGCTGAACAAAACAATGAATTCTTAATGAAAAATCACGAGTCTTGTCCAACCGGATCTATACCGTTTCGAGAAGCAAACGGAGTTTCATTCCACAGTCAGGGAGGTGGCCGCGGTCGTGGCCGAGGTCATGGGCGCGGACGCGGACGGGGGCGTGGTGGCCATAACTACCAAGTCCGTGGAGGACACATCAAGAAGCCCAGCAAGAAAACTGATTTTCCCCGGAAGTGGAATAAGTGGGATAGGTCGGATGTATCCCAAGGAAAGGGAAAGGATTTTCAAGCTAAACCTTTTAAGAATACAGAAGATTCATGTTACAGATGTGGAGTGAAAGGTCATTGGTCGCGTACCTGTCGTACGCCAAAACATTTAGTTGATCTTTACCAGGCATCAATCAAGGGGAAATGGAAAGAAGTTGAAACCAATTTTTTTGATCAAGTTAATCAAACTGACCCTTTTGAACCTTTTGATTTTTCATCTTTTGATATGTCTGATTTACCTGCTGGACCTAGTGGGACAAAAGATGATTTCTTTGATGATGGAGATGACTACCCTGATTGGTCCATGCATTTGGACTAAATAAGTATCTTTGCTTATGTTTGAAATAATAGTCTAAGGACTAATCTATCTTTTAATAATGTTGTAAGAGATATGTCATGTTGTATTTGATTTTGGAATAAAAGTTTGAAGATGTGTTTCAGTTACTTATTTGTGAAATCTTTAAATTTGTATTTTTGCATTTAGGAGCATGGATACTAATGGGACATTATCAAATGCAAAGATAAATGGTGAAGATATCTGTCTAGTAGACAGTGGTACGACACATACTATTCTTCGAGATAACAGATATTTCAAACATTTGACAAAGATAAAAGCTTATGTCAATACAATATCAGGTTCTGCAGACCTAATTGAAGGCTCTGGAAGAGCAAATATTGTTCTAGCAAACGGAACAAATTTAAATATTGACAATGCTTTGTATTCTACCAAATCCAAAAGAAATCTGTTAAGTTTTATGGATATACGTCGTAATGGTTATCATATTGAAACCACAAACGAAGGTAGAAAAGAATATTTGTATATCACTTCTAATGTGTTTGGCCGGAAGCTAGTATTAGAAAAAAATTCTACATTATCTTCTGGGTTATATTATATGACGATTAGAACAATTGAATCATATACTGTGATGCACCAGAAGTGCTCCAACCCAAAACTTTTTATGCTATGGCATGATCGCCTTGGGCATCCAGGTTCAATAATGATGTGTCGTATTGTTGAAAATTCACAAGGGCATCCGTTAAAGAATCAGAAGATTCTATTACCCAAGAATTATCCATGTAATGCCTGTTCACAACGGAAACTGATAATTAGGCCATCAATCTCCAAAGTGATTGTTGAATCACCATCATTTTTACAAAGAATACAAGGAGATATTTGTGGGCCGATACACCCACCATGTGGACCATTTCGATATTTCATGATTCTAGTTGATGCCTCAACTAGATGGTCACATACCTGTTTACTGTCTACACGGAATGTTGCATTTGCTAGATTCCTTGCTCAGATCATTAGATTAAGAGCACAGTTCTCAGATCATCAAATCAAAACAATTCATCTTGACAATGCTGGAGAGTTCACATCTCAGACATTTAATGATTACTGCATGTCAATTGGTGTTGATGTTGAGCATCCTGTTGCACATACTCATACCCAAAATGGTTTGGCTGAATCTTTTATTAAAAGACTTCAGCTAATTGCTCGACCATTGCTTATGAAAACAAAATTGCCAGTTTCTGCTTGGGGACATGCTATTTTACATGCTGCATCTCTGATTCATGTTAGGCCAACTGCATATCATAAATATTCACCCACACAGTTTGCTCTTGGTCAGCAACCGAATATCTCTCACTTAAGAGTTTTTGGTTGTGTTGTGTATGTACCTATTGCACCACCCCAACGTACTAAAATGGGTCCACAACGTAGGCTTGGGATTTATGTCGGTTTTGATTCTCCATCTATCATTAGATTCCTCGAACCCCTAACAGGCGATGTGTTTAAGGCACGCTTTGAGGATTGTCATTTTGATGAATCCGTTTTCCCACCATTAGGGGGAGATAGATCGAAGCCAGAAGCTCGACGTGAAATTACTTGGAATGTTTCAGCATTATCTCATCTTGATGCTCGTACTAATCAATGTGAATTGGAAGTTCAAAGGATCATTCATTTGCAAAGTATTGCAAATCAGTTACCGGATGCATTTACAGATGCAAATAAAGTAACCAAGTCTCATATACCAGCTGCCAATATCCCAGCACGGATCGAAATTCCCACAGGACAAATTACTAGTACAACAGCTGATGAATCTAAAGCACGCTAGAAGCGTGGGAGACCTGTTGGTGCCAAAGATAAATTTCCCCGGAAGAGGAAAATCCAAGGCAAACAAACTGAAGTCCCAGGAATAGCTGATACTCCTGAGGGGATCAAGCTAATAAATGTAAAAGCTCATGAAGAGACTAAACCCGCAAATGAAAGAATGAATTTATCAATATTTCCTCCTACTTCTGAATCTCCTGAAGAGAAATCTCCCGAAGATTTATTTCCTGAAATGGAATAGGTACCTGAGAATAATGAGATCTCAATACATTATATGAGTACGGGAGAAATGTTGGACAGAAATAAAACCGTTGTCAACAACGCGTTTTCATTTAAGGTTGCTCTTGACATTACTAGAAGTGATGATGAAAGTGAACCACAAACTGTCGAAGAATGTCGACACAGAAATGATTGGCCCATGTGGAAAGGAGCAATTCAAGCAGAGTTAAATTCTCTCGCAAAGAGAGAAGTATTTGGACCTGTAGTTCAAACCCCTGGAGGAATACAACCGGTGAGATACAAATGGGTGTTTGTGCGAAAGCGCAATGAGAAAAATGAAGTTGTGCGATATAAAGCACGACTTGTTGCCCAAGGTTTCTCGCAGAGACCTGGAATTGATTATGAGGAGACATACTCTCCCGTAATGGATGCTATCACATTCAGATTTTTTATTAGCTTGGTAGTTACAGAATGTCTGGACATGCGTCTGATGGACGTTGTGACAGCATACTTGTATGGATCACTAGATGCTGACATATACATGAAGGTCCCCGAAGGATACTATGCCTGAAGCATGCAGTTCAAAACCCTGAAGTGTTTATTCACTTACGCTACAAAAATCTTTATATGGGTTGAAACAATCTGGTCGTATGTGGTACAAACGCCTTAGCGACTACTTGTTAAAGGAAGGACATGAAAATGATCCTATTTGTCCATGTATTTTTACTAAGAAATCAAACTCTGGTTTTGCAATTATTGCGGTTTATGTCGATGATTTAAATCTCGTGGGAACTCCGGAAGAGCTCATAAAAACCGCCGAATATTTAAAGAAAGAGTTTGAGATGAAAGATCTTGGCAAAACAAAGTTTTGTCTCGGCCTGCAAATCGAGCATTTGCCAACTGGAGTTCTAGTACACCAGTCGACATATACGGAAAAGGTTCTTAAGCAATTCTACATGGATAAAGCACATCCATTGAGTACTCCTATGGTTGTTCGATCACTTGATGTGAACAAAGATCCATTTCGTCCCCAAGAAGAGGGAGAGGAAATTCTTGGTTCGGAAGTACCATATATAAGTGCCATTGGTGCACTTATGTACTTGGCAAATTGTACACGACCAGATATTGCATTTTCAGTCAATTTATTGTCTCGATATAGTTTAGCTCCAACTCAACGGCATTGGAAAGGAATTAAACACATATTTCGTTATCTCCGAGGAACGGTTGATTTGGGTTTGTTCTATTCAAATGGATCGAAGTCACAATTAATCGGATACGCAGATGCTGGTTATTTATCTGATCCACACAAAGCTCGGTCACAAATAGGATATGTGTTCACTTGTGGTGGTACTGCTATTTCATGGCGTTCTGTGAAGCAGATGTTGACTGCTACTTCTTCTAATCACTCTGAAATTATTGCAATTCATGAAACAAGTTGTGAATGTGTTTGGTTGAGATCTATGATATAGCACATTCGGGAAAAGTGTGGATTATCCTCGATCAAAGATAGCCCGACCATATTACATGAAGACAATGCCGCATGTATCACACAGATTAAAGCTGGTTATATCAAAGGAGACAGAACTAAGCATATTTCACCAAAATTCTTCTACACCCATGACCTCCAGAAAAGTGGTGATATTGATGTTCAGCAGATACGTTCTAGCGACAATCTGGCAGATTTATTCACCAAGGCATTACCAACCGCAACATTCAAGAAGTTGGTTAACGGTATTGGGATGCATCGACTCAAAGACGTATCATGCAAAGTTGAGGGGGAGTAATTAATGCTAAAAGATAAACGATTGTACTCTTTTTCCTTTGTCTAAGGTTTTTCTTAGCAAGGTTTTAATGAGGCAATCTATAGACAATTTTCATTGTGTACTCTTTTCCTTCACCTAAGGTTTTTCCCATTGGGTTTTTCCTTGGTAAGGTTTTAATGAGGCATATTTTTAGTTTTTGGTCATCCAAGGGGGAGTGTTATAAATGTTATCAGAAACAGATGGATGACCTTGGTGTGTGTGCTAGTCTTGAATGTGTTGGTTAAGGTTTGGCTATATAGCATTGTATCGTCCAGCCAAAAGATACACACACAAGCAAAGAGTGAAAGAAAAGGCAGAGAACAAAATACCACACTGAATAATATTTGAGTAGTCTAGAATACTAACTTTTCTACATATTTGTGTCTAGCACTTTATTTACTTTTTAGCTCTTATTATTTGCTTGGTTTCATAACACATATCAAATAATCTCTTTTTTTTTTAGACAGACATATCATGCTTACAATAATGTGAAAAATAAAATAAATTAAGCTAAGATTGGCAAATTGTCAATCATAGTGGAAAAAAATAATAATAAAGTGAATCACCATCAATGAAGCGAAGACCCAGAATGATGAAGTGAACCCCAATCAAACCTGAGTTGACTCAGTCCCAAACCCCCTTTGACTCAGTCCCAAAACCCAGCGAAATCTGGGTTATTAAGAAATCTGGATTTCTGCCTCATCTTCTTCGCATGCGTCTTCTTGAGTATGAACGTTTTGTGCGACAGCTGTGAAACAAAAATCAAACTCAAATTCCTTAGAGTTTAGAGAGAAATTAGAAAACCCTCGTCAAGAAATTAACCCCGAAAATCGATTCTACCGTGAAGGCCACAAAGAAGAAGAAGAAGAGAAGGAGAAGGAGAGAACGAGGGGATGATTTTTAGCCTGAAGGATCTGACCTGGAAGGGGATGACGTAGTAGCGAGGGTTTCCCGACTCGCCACTGGTAGCGAGCCAAAGTGATCGAAGGCAAAGTGACGAGCGAAGTATTGAGTCTCTTGGAGCAATGACAGTTGGTTTTGGCTCTCTACAATAGCCAAGAGAGCTGATGTAGAGAGCCTGTTGGAGTTGCTCTAAATCCACTTGGGGTTGGGGGCATTGATTTATGGCTTTATTTATGAAACAACCCCCTCATCTATCCCTTTTACCTCTTATATTTAAAACGAATCACATTCACCCTCTTAACTTTGTTACCGTATCACTTACACCTTTTTTGTTTATTTAGCTGTTTGGAATTTGACGGAGGAGGATTCTATTAACAACCGACTTTTGGCTAACTGCAACCCATTAACATTTAACCAATTGTAGACAAAAATATCCTTGCATAAAAAGACTTTTTTGTCCTTAAATGAGTGGGATGCATATAGCACAAACCAACTAAAACACAACCACACAATTATCTACAACCCTCTCTCCATCTTATCTTCTCCATCTCCTTTCATCATCTGCCCAAAAAAAAAAAAAAGGAAACCCAACGTGTTCTTCTTCTTCCTCCATGTCCCTAACGTTACACGCCCTAAAAACCTTCGTCTTCTCTTCTCCCACATCTCCCACCTCAAACCCTAAAGAACTTTCACTCCTCTCCTCATTCCTCACCTCTTCCTGAATGGAGAATCCAATGGAGGCTTCCATGGAAGAATCTTCACCTATCTTTGACCCACTATGCTCCTTTTTTGAAACAGAAGAAACGGCAATAAGGGTAAATTTTGCAATTACAAGCTGCAAGAAGGTCGACAAGTAAGATGATGGAAAGAAAATGGTGGTTTGAGAGGCAAAAACAAGCAAAGAGGTAAGACCCAGATTTAAGTTTCGCGTTTTCGTCATTTGCAATTCGGATTCCCAGTATTGAATTTGCACACGGTTTTCATTCTTTAAAGTTTGAACTTTGTACCTTATTTCGAATTGTAAAACATGAATAATAAGTATGAAACCACTAGGTTTAAATTCCCGCCATATGGTTCATTTCTTTGAAACCAAATTTTATTTATGTATTCACAATTTAAAATATGAATTAAGACCTTAATTCAACTTATAAAATCTGAATACGGGCAACTGTAGGATATCAAGATTTAAATTAATTGTTTATGTAAGAGGGGAAAAACTCATGAAGTTATTTCCTTGCTCTTATGAGATCAAATCCTCTTCGAATGGAGTGACCTCGATCCTGCAATACGAGCAAACAGTCATAGCACCCCTGCCTCTAGGTGGCAAGGGCCCTCCGATGCTTAAGTTAGTGCTGACGATCTGGAGGATAAGCAGAAGGAATGTGTAAGTATGAGAATGGGTTTTTTTTTGCATACTTCTAGTGTTTCGGTGTCATCTCTTTATATGGTCAATTCACTTGTATCTACATTCCTTGTGGAATTCTTCTCTGTATGGAATCCTTCCAAGTTTAGGATTCTTCCTTATTGGGCAGCTTATTCTGCATGATTCTATATCCTTATCTGATAAGGATACTTGCCAAGTTGGCCGTATATTACTCACTCGGAACTTTACCCTACATGGGAGTTCGTTCCTTACGTTTGGTAAGCTGGCTGGCTTTCCATCTCCGAGTAGGTTTGTGCTTATCTTTGCAAGCTCAACTGATTCTGGGAATATCTTCGAATATTTCGTCCTTTCATAATCTTTACAAGGCAAGTCTGCTACTAGGGTTCGTCCGCATTGAGCCGTTCCATCCGCGTTATCCGACGAACAGGTGTACGGGGATAAAATCCACGTAGCCCTGGATCACGTGCTTTCTTAACCCAGCCCTGAATCTGTAAGACAGAAAGAGGGTTAGAGCACCTTTGCCTCTCGTCGGCAAAGGCCCTCCGATGCCTAAGTTAGTATCACGTACTGGAGAATTCAAACCACAATGCGTATGAAATGGGTTTCACAGTGTACCTTTTGTCATGGTTAGGTGCTGTATTTATAGGTGAAGATAGCTTGTTCATTTGAGCATCTCATACCCCTATCTCCTACTAGGTTTAGGAACCCTTTTCCTAATAGGAGTTTCCAGGGACGAGTCTCCATATCCTACTAGATCTCGTCTAGCAGGAGTCTTCCTTTCCATATAGGATTCTTTCCTATATGGGATATACTCCTAATCACGTTAGGATTTCCCATATCAATCCCTTACTTTACCGGATTGCTCCTTATCTCATAAGGAGCCTCTACAGAATATTCTGGAATGTCTCACCGCCCCATTTCTGGCGGTGCCGTGCTTCGACGTAGCTCGGAGTAACCCGTATATAGCCCAGCTTATCACGCCGAGCTGAACTATGTATTCCAGAATGCTGTTTAAGCTATTTACATAGCCTTCCTAGCTCGGCCATATCAGAGTCATCCCTTTTCGTCTTACGCTAAGCTTGGGCATCCTGATTTATTAACTTACTTAGTTATTCTGACCTTTTTTCATGGTCATTACAGCTCGGCACAGGGCTCACGGATTCCCTATGTGGTGCCGAGCTAGTTACCCTCTCGTGGTGACTTCTATAGGCACGTGCTATGCCTAGTAGTAGGGTAATCAGATTTTACCCACTCCAATTGCTCCCCAGCTCTGCCACTGCTGCTATTCGTCAGCGGTGCGCAGAGCTTCAACGGTTCCTGATGCATCTCCTGCACGCCTCCCCCTCACGTGGGGAGCAGGGTTGTTTTCGCATTAAATGCGAAGTGACCCGTTGGTCACCAGATAAGCCCAAAGGACGGCTTTGTTGACGTGTTAGACGCGTCATGCCCCAACTTTATGGGGTTTTGAGCGGGATAATGATTACCTTTTCCCTCTTAAAACTTTTCAAGTCCCAAAAAACCCCTCCTCTACTTCATTTCTCTAACTCCTTTCATCAGAAAAAAAAGAGCAAAAGAGAGAAAGAGAGCTTTGCCTGCCATTAACGACGCTCAAGTTTTCTGCAACAAAATTCTTCTCCAGTCTTCGTCGAAAATCGTCTGCCGTTCCCGTCGGAGAGTATCATCTTTTAGGTTCATCTTTTCACTTAAGTGACCTTTTCGTTTCTGTCCTTTCTGATTTCTCTGTTCATCCCTAGCTATGGGGATACACAGAGCCCTTCTTAGTACCCCTGAGAAAACGGCAGAATTCCGTAGGAAATACAAAATCCCCGCCGACGTACAAATCCGGCTAAACCATCGTGACGACGGAAGAGAAGAGGGTCAGGATGAAACAAGAATCCATATACCCCTAATTTTCATAGTGGAGGGTGGCCTTAGATTCCCCCTACAACCTTTCTTCAGGGAGGTCAGCTTTAGGTGCAAGTTGAACCCTATGCAGCTCTGCCCTAATTTCGTTAGGGTAGTAATGGGCACTGTTGCCCTAAACAGGCTGCTCGGCCTTCATCTGGACTGGTGGGACTTGCATTACCTATATAGCGTAGTCCCTACATCCGACAACAACTACTACTTCAAAGCCAGAGGTCCCAATGAAAAACTTATCACCAACCTGCCCAACTCATCGAAGGGCGAAGCAGATGACTACCTCGTTGTCACTGGCAATTGGGAGCCTAGAGACGTGGAGGGAAATACCATTGGCTTCACTTGCCCAACGGTCACGGGCCGACCACGTTAGTGCTCACGCCTTTGTTTCTTTTTTTTTTTTTTCCTTTTGCTGTTTTAATACTTCATTTATTTCTCCTGACTAACTTTCCACTTGTTGTTTTGCAGCTAGCAATCTTAACCATGGTGGTCTGCTATACCACGGGAGGTTACATCGAGAAGAGATTGCTTGGGCGCTGTATTTTGACGGTTTTGAACCTGTCCCAGTAGGTCTTGGCCGAGCTGCTCATATCCTGCTGGACTACACTCCTTCCTACTGGGGAGGCATCAAAAGAGTTGGTGAGCAAAGGTCGAGGCATCCCTGGCCTCTAGCTGCTCCCCTAATAACCCCACTTGCTCCTACGGATCAGAGGCCGACCAGGCCTAGTAATCATCGGCGAAGAGGGAGGGTAACACGTTCACGAGCTCCCAGGGACCTTCAGCAGCAAGTCACGTTTGCCCATATCCCCGAGATACCAACAACCATCCCAATCTTGGTTCAAAGTGATCAGGAACCAAGCACGTCTGGAAGGGCACTAGTAGAATAGGAGGAAGAAGAAGAAAGAGGGGGAGAAGAAGTGCTTGATCACCATGCAATCGTCCAGTCGTTATCCAAGCAAGCCGCTCTCCTCGCAGATTCGGACGACTCTCCAGGTTATTCTCCCTCTCTGGATCGAGAAGAGATGCCAGTCCAACCAATCAACCTACTAGACGTGCTGAACCTTGGCGGGCGGGCATCTCGTACTCCCCCTACCATTCCTACTGTCAACACCTCTCAAGGTCCTGCCGCCTCTCACCCCGAGCAACAAAGGGATAAGAGGCCAATAGAGAGCCCTCAGAATACTCAACCTCCCCCTCAAAGGAGGAGGACTGGAGGTTTAAGCTCTAGTCAACGCCTTGCTGACTCTCCCCCACTGGTGCAGCCATGGGAGCCTACCCTGGTTCGCCCTGACGGTACCCCCCTCACAATGGTTGACAAGATTTCTTCAGTGGATGTGGCATTTGGTGTCTCCCGAGCTACGCTCCTGCCGCTGGATATAGACAGGGAGAAAAGCAACTCCTATGACAGCCTCATGAAGTCCATATTCCAGTCCAGCACCAAGGTCAAGAGATTTCACCTACTACGTTTCCTTACCGCACTTAGATAACTATTTTTCTTACCCATTATTCCTATCTTGCAGATCATGCAAAAGGTGTCTGTTGGCCTGGAGAGGGCTAAAGACGCCGAGAAGGAATTAAAAAAGGAACAAAAAAGGGCGGAGAGAGCAGAGAAAGAGGGTGCTCAATGTGCCGCGTTACTGAAGGATGCTCGGGAGGAGATGGAGAGGCTGAGAGGAGAAAATGCCGAGATGAAGAAGAAAGCCGAAGAAGTTGAGCGCGAGCTTCGCCAACAACTCTTGGCTGCAGAGGCTAGAGCAGAGGCTGAACACGACCGTGCCGTGGCGGAGGTTACTGACAATTACAAAGCACAAATGCCAGTAGTGCATGATACTGTTTGGGGTGCAGCCTGGTAGAGGTGCCTTACCAAGCTCGGGGTGGATCCTTCTTCCTCTCATTGGACTGACATAGAGCTTCCCAGTGAGGTAGCTGCTGCTCAGGCCAGTCTCATTGCCCAAGCTCAGCCCAACTCTGAAGCTCAATCTGAGTCCCTTACCGAGCAGACCCTGACAGAAGAAACCATCACTGACCTCACCCTTTCTGCTGAAGGCCTTAGAGGTGACAACCCAGACCCCAATCTTGCCACCGATGTTGGTCAGCAAGGGGAAGAGGCTTGATGCATGTTATCATTCATGTCCTTTATTATCTGAGCTCTTCTCTTGACCCTGCATGGTCTTGGATTTCAAGTTTTCCTCCGCTTGTCGGAAGCGGTCCTTTAGATTTCTGATTGCAGCCTCTTTCTGAGCGATCCGTCGTGCCAGGTCTGAGACTTCTTGTTCTCTTCGCACAAAACTTTCTGCATATTCCTTGTCTCGCCTCACCCCCGAGTTTGTCTTTTTCGAGGCGTGGCGTGGCGGGGAATTCCTTCGTTGGTCCCTCCGTGATGGGGCTTCCGAGTCTCCCACTCGTGATCTGCCAAGCTGAGAATGTTCCACACGCTCTATCTGACTTGTTATCCTTGCGGCGGGAGGCTTCTTTGGGGCACCGGGCGGCCCTAGAGAGGGATCCTTCCTAGCCCCACTCTTCTGTGGTGTGTGAAGATCGCGATCGTCCATGGATGATCTCGGTGGGGGTTTTCTATTTCCCACAGACGGCGCCAATTGTAAGAGGGGAAAAACTCACGAAGTTATTTCCTTGCTCTTATGAGATCAAATCTTCTTCGAATGGAGCGACCTCGATCCTGCAATATGAGCAAACAGTCAGAGCACCCCTGCCTCTAGGCGGCAAGGGCCCTCCGATGCTTAAGTTAGTGCTGACGATCTGGAGGATAAGCAGAAGGAATGTGTAACTATGAGAATGGGTTTTTTGCATACCTCTAGTGTTTCGGTGTCATCTCTTTATATAGTCAATTCACTTGTATTTACATTCCTTGTGGAATTCTTCTCTGTATGGAATCCTTCCAAGCTTAGGATTCTTCCTTATTGGGCAGCTTATTCTGCATGATTCTATATCCTTATCTGATAAGGATACTTGCCAAGTTGGCCGTATATTGCTCGCTCGGAACTTTACCCTACATGGGAGTTCGTTCCTTACGTTTGGTAAGCTGGCTGGCTTTCCATCTCCGAGTAGATTTGTGCTTATCTTTGCAAGCTCAACCGATTCTGGGAATATCTTCGAATATTCCCTCCTTTCATAATCTTTACAAGGCAAGTCTGCTACTAGGGTTCGTTTGCATTGGGCCGTTCCATCCACGTTATCCGACGAACAGGTATATCCGGGTTATTGCTGGATTATGGGCTTGCGATCGTCGGCGTATTATTCCGTGTTACTTTCCTCGTGCATGTCACGTGGCAGCTCTGGACGAGCTATTCTGTTCGTCTTCCGTAGCCTTTGGAAAATACCCCACACAGTTTATGTCCGAATAGTAGTAAATATTTCATCTTTTGATATTTGAAATTATGACATATTTTCAATTGTTAAAACTTGATGGTTTGATCATTGAACTTATAAAACTTCATCTTTTGATCACTCAATTTTTAATATCCGAATTGTAGTACACAATTCATTCTTTAATAATGGAATTTGTGACATGTTTTCAATTGTTAAAACTTAATGTTTGCTGATCAATATTTATTTTCTTTCATATGTATTTTTTTTTTTTGCTTTGTTAAGTGTGATGCTTCAATGTGTGATAGCCACATAGGCCCATCTCCTACTCTATGATTATGCGGAGTATTTTACAATGGAAGAGGTGAGTGTTAATATTTATATCCTTTCAAATGTGGAAGTCTCAGATATGGACTTGATAGTTTTTTTCCTATAATGTTGGTAGGTGTTTGCTACGGATAATACCTTAAAAGATTGGATAAAAAGTACTGTCTAGCACATAGTCATGTGACTGTGACCAAGGCCTCTGAGAAAGTTGTAAAGTGTTGTAGGCCAAGGATGAGATTTGCATGTGAACGAAGTGGGAAGTCCATGAAGTGTGTGAAGAAGTCTGATGACGTTGATCGGGTTGTGAAGAAGAGAGTGTGCACCACGGGGTCAAAGAAATGTCAGTGCCCCTTTGAATTGAAATGTGTACAAACTTATCAAGGGTGGACTGTTACTGTATTGAACGGCAATCACAACCATCTTCCGAATAGTCACTTGGAGGGGCACGTGTATGTTGGAGGTTGTCCTCAAAGCAGGAGGAGTTGTTGGTGGATATGTCATCTTGTCTTGCTAGACCTCGAGATATACTAATCTCAATTAAACTAACGAATCCTAACAATTGCACAACAATTAAAACCATCTACAACGTACGGGCGAAGCATCGGGTGAAGGAACTAGCTGAGAGATCTCAGATGCAACAGGTAATGTCTCGATTAGCAAGTAGCAACTACTTTGAGTGGCACCAAGTAATGAGAGCGGCCACGTGACGCAGTTGTTATGGTCACACCTTGCCTCCGCTGACTTGTTGCGTTCTATTCCGCTGATGGATTCCACATACGAAACCAACAAGTATAACTTTCCTTTGCTTGAGATTGTTGGCGTGACATCGACGAAGTCGACTTTTTCTGTGGCATTTGGCTTCATGGAGTGTGAGAAGGAGGAAAACTATAGTTGGATGTTGGAAAAGTTGAAAAATATCATGGATCCCAATAACTTGCCGTTAATTACCCAAAAGTAAAAAATTACCCAAAAAAAAACTTGCCATTGGTTATTGTCACTGACCGGGAGTTGGCCCTTATGAATGCCATCGCAAAGGTCTTTCCTAGGGCCACCAATCTTCTATGTAGGTGGCATATCTTGAAGAATGTGTATGCAAAGTGCAGGAGGAGGTTCTCTACGCAGATGTGGAAGGCATTTAACCTTAGTTGGGACCTACTTATGATGTCAGAGAATCCTAAACTGTACAACGACCACCTTAAATTGATGAAGCGGGATTTTCACACCGTTCCTGAAGCCATTGAATATGTCGAGCAAAGTTGGTTGGGACCATACAAGGAAAGGTTTGTCGTGGCTGGGACAGACAAAGTAATGCACTTGAATAACTATACAAGTAACATGTAAATCCTTCCTTGCACGATATCCAATCCATGTTGAAATTATTTATTTCCTGCTCATTCCTTTATCTAAGTGTAGTGGATAAAGACTTGCCATTTTTTCGATCATAGGGCGGAGAGTACACATGGGAAACTAAAAAGCCATCTTGGAAGCTCCCAATGCAACTTTGCTCGTTTGTGGGAGATCATTGACAAGTTGATCAACTTGCAGATTACTGAAATCAAAGGCACATTTGAGAGGAATTTATCATGTTGGCAACACGAATTCAGGATTCCTCTATTTGACCATTTAAAGGGAGTTGTTTTGAAGGAAGCGATGAGAATGATTATTAAGAAAGCAAATGAAGTTGAAATTTTGGTCGCATCGAATCGTGGTTGCGATTGTTCTATTAGATGCACCCTTGGTTTACCCTGCTCTCATGAGATTGCTCCATTCAAGAGAGCCTCTACCATTGTCCATCATACATGATCATTGGAAAAAGCTTTTCTTGTTGCACCCGTGAAAGATCCTTCCATTACGGAGATGGTCAAGGTTGATTGGGATATATTTTTTCAAAGGTTACAAGGAACAACCGAGGACCAGCAGGTACATATGATGAAAAAGTTCAAAGAGTTTGTTCATCTTGATTGCACTTCACTTGTAGAACCCCAACATAAGGCGCGGGGACAAGGTCGTCGTAAAACGGACCAAAGTAGTAATTCGACGCGTAGGCTTCCCCCCAGAGTTTGAATTGTTGAGGCCTCCATGTCAACTCCGAAGCCGGTGAAGGAGATACCGCATGGCAAACTTAAAAAATCTGGAGGCAAATCTCTTTAGTAGCCGTCTTTGCAAAGTCTGAATCCGATTAAGGAGAAACCGCATGCAAACCCAAAAGTTTGCGCAGTTGAAAGTTCCTATCGGGGTCCGGATAAACCGAGCAGTGTCAGGAAGCTGGCAAACCTCGTCCAGCAAGGTCTAGATTGAAACCTCCAAATGGATACCTTTTGGGGACCCTTAAGTGAATGAGGACCTGCCGGTCCCATGCTGCAGATGGTACTGAAGCTCAGGCTGTTCTTATGAAGATGAGCGACCAAAGGGATACCGTCTGGGGACCCTTCGGTTGAAAGGTCATTACAGGCCCAAACCATGAAAGGAAGACGCGAAGATTGGCTTGACTGAGAGGTCAAGCAGCTAGTCTCGTCACGAGAATCATCTTAGGGGATGAGTCAGCAAAGAAGTTAATGCTGCAGGTGTGTGTAACAAACTATGATCATGACAAATGACACCACCCAAATGGTTACGACATGTGTCATGACTTTACTGGAGGCATGTGCTCGAAGTATATGCTCTCGGGCTCATCATCGTGATGTCAGCTGAGTGGTTAAGTCACGTGACGGGCATGACTATACTTGGAAAGTAAGCCAAGGCTCACCTATAAAAGGTAACCTTCATCAGATGATTGAGGTACACACAACTCTTCTCTCAAACCGTAGATCTACACTTCTTCTTTCTCTACTAACTTGGCCGTCAGAGTGCCGTTCTGGACTCTGCGGTTCAGTCTGGTGCTAACTGTGCGTTGAGTGTGCATGCCTAGGAGTACTCGAGGAAGAGAGCTTCATCTGTAACACCGATCATCATCAGGAAGAACCATTTGAGAAAGAGGGCTCCACAATTGGCGACTCTGCTGGGGAAGGAGTGATTTCCTCTCTTCTCTGGTGTTCTTTTCTTCTCTTTGGAGAGTACTCTTCCTCCTTTCCTTAGTTCTTCCATGGCGATTGTTGAAGACGACGGAACTGCCACTCCGGCGGGAGGAGTCAACCCTACTGGTGGCTCTAGGGTGGCAATCACCACCCAACCTTTTTTCCACTAGTGTTGTTGATGAATTCCACATACAAAGCAGGAGGAGTTGTTGGTGGATATGTCATCTTGTCTTTCTAGACCTCGAGATATACTAACCTCAATTAAACTAACGAATCCTAACAATTGCACAACAATTAAAACCATCTACATCGTACGGGCGAAGTATCGGGTGAAGGAATTAGCTGGGAGATCTCAGATGCAACAGGTAATGTCTCGATTAGCATGTAGCGACTACTTTGAGTGGAACCAAAGTAATGAGAGCGGCCACTTGACGCAGTTTTTATGGTCACACCCTACTCCGCTGACTTGTTGCGTTTTTTTCGGCTGATGGATTCCACATACAACACCAACAAGTATAACTATCCTTTGCTTGAGATTGTTAGCGTGACATCGACGAAGTCGACTTTTTCTGTGGCATTTAGCTTCATGGAGTGTGAGAAGGAGGAAAACTATAGTTGTATGTTGGACAAGTTGAAAAGTGTCATAGATCTCGATAACTTGCCGTTAATTACCCAAAATTAAAAAATTACCCAAAAAAAAAACTTGTCGTTGGTTGTTGTCACCGACTGGGAGTTGGCCCTTATGAATGCCATCGCAAAGGTCTTTCCTAGGGTCACCAATCTTCATGGCATATCTCAAAGAATGTGTATGCAAAGTGCAGGAGGAGGTTCTCTGAGTAGATGTGGAAGACATTTTAACCTTAGTTGGGACCTACTTATGATGTCAGAGAATCCTAAATAGTACAACGACCACCTTAAATTGATGAAGTAGGCTTTTCACACCGTTCCTGAAGCCATTGAATATGTCGAGCAAAGTTGGTTGGGACCATACAAGGAAAGGTTTGTCGTGGCTTGGACAGACAAAGTAATGCACTTGAATAACTATACAAGTAACATGTAAATCCTTCCTTGCACGATATCCAATCCATGTTGAAATTATTTATTTCCTGCTCATTCCTTTATCTAAGTGTAGTGGATAAAGACTTGCCATTTTTTCGATCATAGGGCGGAGAGTGCACATGGGAAACTAAAAAGCCATCTTGGAAGCTCCCAATGCAACTTTGCTCGTCTGTGGGAGATCATTGACAAGTTGATCAACTTGCAGATTACTGAAATCAAAGGCACATTTGAGAGGAGTTTATCATGTTTGCAGCATGAATTCAGGATTCCTCTATTTGACCATATAAGGGGAGTTGTTTCAAAGGAGGCGATGAGAATGATTATTAAGAAAGCAAATGAAGTTGAAATTTTGATCGCAGCGAATTGTGGTTGCGATTGTTCTATTAGGTGCACCCTTGATTTACCCTGCACTCATGAGATTGCTCCATTCAAGAGAGATAATACGCCTCTACCATTGTCCATCATACATGATCATTGGAAAAACTTTTTCTTGTTGCACCCATGAAAGATCCTTCCATTACGGAGATGGTCAAGGCTGATTGGGATATATTTTTTCAAAGGTTACAAGGAACAACCGAGGACCAGCCGCGACATATGATGAAAAAGTTCAAAGAGTTTGTTCATCCTGATTGCACTTCACTTGTAGAATCCCAACATAAGGCGCGGGGACGAGGTCGTCGCAAAACGGACCAAAGTAGTAATTCGACGCGTAGGCTTCCCTCAGAGTTTGAACTGTTGAGGCCTCCGTGTTAACTCCGAAGCCGGTGAAGGAGATACCGCGCCGCAAACCCAAAAAATCTGGAGGCAAATCTGTATAGCAGCCATCCTTGCAAAGTCCGAATCCGGTTGAGGAGAAACCGCGTGCAAACCCAAAAGTTTGCACTGTTGAAAGTTCCAAACCCAAAGTCGCTGCAAATCTTATTTGAAACATGTACTTGAGTGGGTTTCCGAAAGCAATAAGACAATACATTCATATTATTAAGGATGTTAAGTCCGATGGGAATTGTGGGTATCGGGCGATTACGGCCTTGATGGGTGGCATGGAGGAAGAATGGATGGATGTGAGAAATAAGTTTATTCGAGAGTTGAATTTGAATTGGGACCTTTACAATAGAGTTTTTGGGGAGAACGGAAGGGCGAAAGAAGTACATTTCAAATTGGCATACTTCGACAACGAAATTCCCGCGAGAAGGGATAGGTGGATGACAATGCCAGACATGGGACACCTCATTGCTTTCACTTATAATGTTGTCCTTGTCCATCTTTCAATGCGCCAATGTCTTACTTTCCTCCCCCTCTACTCTTACCCTGCGGCTTCCACGAGCCAAAATGTTATTGCTATTGGGTTCGTGAACGAGGGGCACTTTCGTACAGGTATGTTCTATAAGTACATTGAATAAAAGGGTGTTAATTACTTAATATTGTCATCTTGTAGGTGTTCTTAAAGAATCGTTCCCCTATGCCGCCAGTAGCTTGCAACTAGAAGAAATACTATAGCGAACAAGCAATTGGATGGGAGACACCTTATACATCACAAATTGAACATTTCAAAAAAATCATTGACAACAATGTACCAATGATTGAGGTGCTTGTGGATTAGGAAGTTATGATTATTCTGCAAGGGCAATTTATCAATTTGTGTCTGCCTAGGATATGCCCCTTGTACACGTGTACGCATCTTCATCAAGATGTACACAGACTCCACTATTTGAAATCTTAATTTTAGGATTATGTGCTTTACTTGAATCGTTCAATTTGTAATCTATGAATTATTTGTATCCATTCACCTTTTAACATCCAAACTGTTGATGCCATAGCCATGGAGGAAGAGTACCTTAGGTATTTTAAGCCTAGGGTGGCAAAATCATAATTACGCTACTATGGAATTTTGCGTTGGGCCCACTTGGATTGAACCCGAAACGGCCCAACGATCAAGACCCATCGCATATGGCCATGGTATACGTCATTTTTCGGGCTTTCGTCGCTGTTTAGGGCTCCGAATGGCCAAATTTGCCGTCTAAGGAAAGATTTGACTTGCCAATGACTTGGGCAAGGAAAATCTTAATTAAGCTGCGCTTTTGGGAAACATTCTAAAGTTTTCTCTAGTTTTTTATTTTGCTATTATTTTCAAATTTTCCGTTTTTGGTAACTTTGCGTTAATTATTGATTTGGCTTCCTTTCCGGAGAAAATCAATTAGGGTTTCCGGTTTCCTATATAATAAGTTGTAAGACTTAAGGACAAGAGGGTTTTTGAATTATTGAATGATAAAAGAGTCTAGAGAGCGTTTTCTCTAAACTTTCTTGTTTGTGTTCGATTGTTGCACGTCTTTTCTGTAGTTCATAAGGCGCCCTGCATCAACTGTACTGTGTACTTCATGTTCTGAAAGTTGAATTTGTTGTACCATCTACTCATGTACTCTTTCTTTTTAACTTGCAAATATTGAACAAAATGTAGTGTCCCAGGTAACAAAGTCTACGTGTATACTGTCTTGCCTTTTGACCTAAAAAATCGATCATTACCTTGACACACATCCACCAATCGATCATGTTAAATCTATTTTTTATTGACTTTGAATCATATACAAAATAAACTCATGTTTTGTACGTTCAAGTTCTTGATTAATCACTCCAATAATTTATAGTTAATTTTTTAATTAATTTCTGCATTATCTGTTTTACTTCAATGCTTAAGGTATGAAGTACTTGCTAAAATACATTTTTTAACATATGAACAGTTATGTCTAATTCACTTTCTTAAATTTGAACTCAATGTTGCATGGTACTCTTCCTTTTATATTTGAGATCATAAAATTGGCTAAATACCAGTACCTCCATAACCTAGAATCGGTACCATATCGAGCAGTGTGTAATAAAATTGATTGGTACCAGTACGTATAACCTAGTACCGGTACCTTATCAGCCAATGTGTCATAAAATTGGTAGGTACCAGTACTCCATAAGCTATAGGACCAATACCACACGCGTAGTATTTCTTTAAAAAAAAAACTCATAACAAGGGGCCGGGGCCAACAATACGTCGTCCTCTCTCTCTCTCTCTCTCTCTCTCTCTCTCTCTCTCTCCTCCCTTATACAATAACAAAACCCTACCCAAACCCTTATTCCATAACCACTCAAGCTCTCTATCTCTCCTCTCAATCTCCCCAAGTCACGCATAAACCCACCAAATCCTACTCCCTCATCCCAAATGTTCCACAAGAATGCAATCTTATACCCCGAAAATCTCCACTTTCGGTCCAAGCTTCTCAAACCCGATTGAAACTCCAATATACCAAATTCTGAAAACTCTCTCCAACCTTCTCAATGGCTCGTTTAATCCGATTGGTAAGAAACAAAAAATTCTAAATGTGAATTTGAGGTAATTTTTTTTTAACTTTCTAGGATTTTTTGGGAAAAAATTAACTTGATGCAGTTAGATTGGCACTAAGGATGCCTTCACTAGGTTCTTACCATAGTTCAATTTCTAATTTCTGAAATATTTGTTGACATACATCTTTAAAATTCTGAACTGTTTGGCCTAATTCATGTTTTTAAAATTGAAATAGTTCATTTTATGTTTAAGACCCAACCCACAACTATGCTATGTACATACATGTCTACTCTTTCAAATTCTCATTGCAACTGTTTACGACTTGTACATACATGTCGTAAATACAATAGCGTAACATCTTGTAATAGTGGAAAAAAAAACAAACATAACAATAGCATAACATCTTGTAATAGTGGAAAAAAAACAAACATAAGACTCCCTCCATTTGCAAACATTTTTTGGATGAAGATATAAAATGCTTCAGAGCACAATTTTTTAAATTTATTGACACCAAATTAATTTGCTAATTGACCTCTTTCATTTGGTGTCAATAAATTTAAAAAATTAGGCCGAGGCCAACTTGTGGAAGACGAAGTAGGATCAGTTGTTGGAGGAGTTGTGGAAATATCATCGCAGTAAAGGCTCCTCTTGTATCTCTTGTGTTTGATGGGGAGCCGAATAACCTCCCCATCGAAGCCCTTCCAGAATCTCAAACATTAACTGTGCTATGCGGGAGTTAAACTTGTTTGCAAATAATTTACACACATAATAACGAAATGGAAGAAGAATCTAGGGCCATTTTCCCAAATTGGTAAGATTTATGAATTACTAAAAAAAATATACATTAGCGTCAATTAAATACTAATGCAATGACTCTTATGATTTCGTACCTCCAACAGTGTAGTGTATCCACTCAATTGCTTGCCATCTACGTTGCTTGCATGACCAAGTTGGCTATACAAATATGCCAAGCTCGCTGCCTCGAATGCATAACTACTCACATTTTCTAAGTCCTCCAATACACCTAGATGGGAGACACGAACCCGAACCCCCGTCTTATCCATAAATAGCGTGCTCCCTAGGACATATAGCAAGAATGCCCTTGCACAATAAGCCACCCTCTCGTCCGAGTCCTCATCACGTAGGTTAGAAAATTTATCCCTCAACCAATCAAAGGTCACACCCCTGAGTATAAGCACCTTCTTCGCTTCCTCCTCTATAACCCCAAGGCAAGTCTGCAGCAAAGTCAAATTGTCCTTGTTCGGTGTGCGTATAGCCAACCCTGTAACAGGAATACCAATCAATTGTTGCACATCATCAAGTGTGATGCCCATCTCCCTGAAATCAAAGTAGAAGCTGTTCATCTCCGAGTGTCATCTCTCCACAAATGCTGACACTAAGACCTTGTTACAATAAGGATATGTAGCTGTGCACAACGGAAGTAAACCTGACCGATTGATCCTTTCTTGCAACCTTTCATTTGTAATGGTCCACTTTTCCAAGGTACTGCAGTAGTAGTACAACTTCAATATTCCACGCTCTCATCCCTTCAAAATATGTGCTGCAACATGGTCCTTGAAACCAATTAACAACCGGGGGTCTTCTGGACCAATCAGAGGCTGGTTATTAACTGTGGAACTCTTACACTATTTTTTATTTTATTTTATAATTCAGGGTATCCGTTTAGCTAATTTGCACCTCAACTGATCTTGAAATCAATCTTGCCGTTCACTAGTGGACCTTAATTAAAGTCTTTGACCGCTCTATAAGAGTTGATAGCACCTAACACTCACCCCGTTCTGTTATAGTAACTTCCACCTGCTGTTCAATAGCGGGGTTCAATAGAAGTCTTCTTACAGCTCTAGGCTTTAACCCGAAAACTAACTCCAACTTAAAATTGTGTGGGGTGTTTTCCCAAAACCCTAAAAGTTGTACAAAGGAGCTCAGAGAAATCACCACGTGTCTCTACGCGTGGCAAACAGCACGAAACGGAATGTGGACGACCACCAAACCCATAACTCAATACTAGCAATTGTGAACCTACTCATCAAACGATGTAGTTGGAATGGCCCATCATAAGATAAACCCTAGAAACAGAGTTTCCTTGCAAAGATAAGGAAAGGAAGGAATATTCGAAGATATTCCTAGAATCAGTTGAGCTTGCGAAGATAAGCACAATCTTACTCGGAAATAGAAAACTGATTAAGATACCAAACAAGGAGCAGTCTCTCGCCAAGGGTTAGGCTCTAAACGAGCAAGAAGTGGCCAACTTGGCAAGAATCCTTACCGAATAAGGAATCCAGAATCATGCGGGCTTCACTGCCCAATAAGGAAGAATCCCAGACTTGGAAAGATTCCTACCAAAGAAGAATCCCACGGTGAATGTAAGGGCAAAATGATCGCCTAAATAAGACGATGAATCCTAAGCACAAGAGGTATGCGTTAATCCATTTCATACAAGCACTCTCGTTAAGTTTATCCTCCAGTTCGTCAATACTAACTTAAGCATCGGAGGGCCCTTGCCGTCTAGAGGCAAGGGTGCTCTGACATTTTATTCATGCTACAGGATCGAGGTTGCTCCATACGAAGAGGATTTGATCTCATAAGAGCAAGGAAATAACTTCGTAAGTTTTTTTCCCTCTTACAAAAATTGCCAATTTCTCAGCATAGCAGATTATACTCGAATCAGAGTCTGCCAATTTCTCAGCATAGCAGATTATACTCGAATCAGAGTCTTACTGTTGAAAATGGAAAAAAAAAACACCTTAAAAGACATGATTTCTCAGGGGAATTTAAACAAACACCTGGTGCGTGGAAAAGCCATCCCTTTACTCGTGATCTGTATTTTTTTACTATATCACAAACATATTGCGTTTAAGCATCAAAATCACCCATAAAAATAGCAGCCAGAGAGAGAGAGAGAGAGAGAGAGAGAGAGAGAGAGAGAGAGAGAGAGAGAGAGCAAGACCACACCAAGCAGAGAGATTAACGCAAAAAAATGTAGGGTTCAAATACATACCTTAGACGAGTGGTGAATCGAATGGAGTGGTGACGACTCGCAGAGTTCAACGATTTTGTGGTGGTGAAGGCGATTCCGTGGTGGCAACAGTGATTTCGTTGAGGTGATGATTGGTGATGGCGGTGGCGATTGGAGAGACGGAGATGAAGAGGAGAGAAGAGGGGAGAGGTGTGTCGTTGCAGGAGGAGGGGGTGGGGGCGGTGGCAATGGCGACGAAGACACAGAGAGGAAGAGGAGAGGAAGAAGATGAAGGGAAGGAAACGATTGGGGGAAGCTAATGTACTGGGTTTTATTTTTAGGGTTTAGATTGATAGGAGGGGTAGTTTGGGTAGAAATTAAATGTTAGGAAGGAGAGGGGTAGATTGGGAAAGTCTTGGAAAATTATTGTTTGTACTTAGTAAAAAATGGGTTAAAAGGTAGTATTTTCTGTTTTGAGTTTTTAGTGGGTTGCAGTTAGCCAAAACTCGATTGTTAATAGAATCCTCCTTTGACGGAAGAGGTGAAAACTTTTGGTACAAATATTTATATGACCGAAATGCCCTTAACTTTTTTTTTTCAAAGGATTAATCCCAGTTTATAGAAGGGTTCACTGCCTCCCTTGTTTACTCCCTCCCTTAAAGGTCGGTATTCTTTTTTAAAGGCAAGGGGTCCCATTATTCACTTGCTTTTGATTTATTAGCCTGGTTTGTGCGAAATGTCTACCAATTGTGTGAGATTAATCTGGTTTCATACTAGGTCAATGATAGTGTACGAAGGTGATATCTATCAAGTTGTTATAAGTACGTGCAGGTGCGCAATAGTGACTGAGGTCCTTGTTTGCATTAATTTTTGATAATTCTCTCTGCAGAAATAGCATAGTTTCTCTTGTAAACTTTCCTACCAACTTTAAACTTCGTTGCTATTATAAAACTAAGCAGATAATAAAAGTAAGTGCATAAATTAAAACGAATATTGAGACAAGATATATATATATATATATATATATATATATATATATATATATATATATATATATATGTGTGTGTGTGTGTGTGTGTGTGTGTGTGTGTGTGTGTGTGTGTGTGTGTGTGTAAGAAAAAATGTAATTTTTTCACATTAAAAATTGTTTTTGGGAAATCCGAACCGTCCAATGTGTTCAAAAGGTGTTTTCAAGGGTGCACGCAGAAAATCTTCAAAACAAAATACCGGGAAGGGCTTAATCCAATTAGTTTTTTGCAAAAACTGTATATTTACAGTTTTACAAAAAATTGCTTGGATCAAGCCCTTACCGGTATTTATTTTGAAGATTTTCCTTGTGGACCCTTGAAAACACCTTCTGAACACGTTGGACGGTTCAAATCGTCAAAAAAATGCTCGGATCACGGAGTTCCAGAAGTCTAGAGTCTGGATAAGAAGTGGAACCTATCTTCAAGAACTATTGAGATCGATCTTCCAGACCACTCATGTTCTCATTACCTTTTTGTCCAATTCCTTTCTTTCCCTTCTCTTATTTCTTTCTGCTTTCTGAATGTACAAAACTGAATGATTGCATTCAGTATTTATAGAGAAAGAGAAACATGTAGCATTTACTCCTAATACTATTTGAATAGTGTTATACAAGTAAATGTCTATTTTGGTGGTCATCCGCCTTGACTTTCATAACACTCCCCTTGGATGACCACATACTAAGAGTATGCCTCATTAAAACCTTGTCAAGAAAAACCTAGTGGGAAAAATTTTTGACGATGGAAAAAGAGCACAGTATTCTTGTGTCTTTTGCGGTAGTAACATTAGTCTTCAGATTGCCTCAAAACCTTGTTAAGGAAAACCCAGTGGGATAAAACCTTAGACGAAGGAAAAAGAGTACAATGTATATGATGACATTAAGTCACTTGCTCCCCCTCGATGTTGCATAACAAACCCTTGAGCTTAGGCATTCCGATATTGTGGATCAACTTCTTGAATGATTATGTTGGTAATGCATTTGGTGAATAAATTTGCCAGATTATCACTTGAGCATATCTGTTTGACCTCAATATCTCCACTCTTCTAAAGATCATGTGTATAAATGAATTTTGGAGACACCTTTGATGTAGCCTCCTTTAATCAACTGCATTAGTTGCTTCCCTCTTGCAAAAATCTCAGAGTGATTAGAAGAGGTGGCTGTCAATATTTGCTTCACAGAACACCATGATATGACAGTGTCACCATAAGTGAATACATATCCTATCTGTGATCAGGCTTTGTGTGGGTCGAACAAATAACCAGCATCAGCATAATCCATTAATTGTGTCTTCGAACATTTAGGGTAGAATAAACCCATGTCTGTCGTTCTTCAAAGACAACATAATAGATGTATAATACCATTCAAATGTCATCTAGTTGGGGCTGAGGTTTATCTTGATGGCAAATTTATGGAAAATGTAACATCAAAATGAATGCAATTAGCAAGGTACATAAAAGCACCAATTGCACTTAGATATGAAAATTCAGGACCCAAAATCACTTCACCATCTTCTTGAGGATGGTATGGGTCTTTGTTTACGTCAAGTGAATGTACAACCATAGGAGTGCTCAAGGGATGTGCTTTTATCTATGTAAAAGTGTTTTAGAACCTTTTCTGTATATGTTGATTGATGAACGAGGATTCCATCTGACAAATGCTCAATCTGTAGACTCAAGCAAAATTCAATTTTGCCAAGATCATTCATCTCGAATTCTTTTTTTAGATAATCTGCAGTTTTTGTTAGTTTTGCTGGAGTTCCTACAAGATTTAAATCATCGACATATACAACAATAATAGCAAAACACATTTCATATCTCTCTTTAAGCAGATATTCACTAAGGTGGTTAAACCACATGCGACCAGATTGCTTAAGACCATATAAAGATTTCTGTAGCTTGAGAGAATAAATAGTTATGGATTTTGAATTTTATGCTTTAGGCATTTTGTATCCTTACAGGAATTTTCATGTATATGTCGGTATCTAGTGATCCATACAAATATGTCTTAACAATGTCCTTTAAACCCATATCCAGACATTCGTTCACTACCAGGCTAATCGAAAATCTAAATGTGATTATATTAATAAAAGGCGAGTATGACTCCTCATAATCAACACCAAGTCTCCATGAGGGAAACCTTGTACAACCATTTGTGCCTTGTATCTCACATTCTGTTTTTCTTATTTCACATGCTCATAAATACCCATATGAAATATGATCATTCTATCGAGAGATAGTTGCAGAAGTGATAGTATCATTTTCGACCTCAATACAATTTTACAACTTTTGAGTCAGTAAATATCAAAGCTTTCAACATTTAATACCCTTCATGAATTATCATATAGTTACTTTTGTTATCTAGCAACTTATACGAACATGGTGTAATCATACCCAATAGCACGTGTCTAGTAACCAAAATTATATGAAAAATATGCGTGCAATAACATATGTTACAGTTGAGTATAATCAATCTAAGATATTTACAAGAAAACTTATGCAACAACCCATGCTACATATATTTAACAATCTTGGTTCTCTTATTGTGCTTTTGCACAAATACCCATCCTTATCGGACAGGATTTACCCTCTCAGGGGTTTGGACTACTAGTCCATTCAATAAGAGATTTCAACTCTTCTACCGGTTTTATCCTATCAAGGATTTGGACTACAAGTCCACATATTGAATTTTGCAAGAAACTTCAACTCTGCTTGAATTGCAATCCTTTCATCTTTCAACCAATCCTTTCTACATCGACATTTTTCGACAAATTGTTATTCAATTGCTTCATCACTTCTAGTAATGTTTCCTTCATTACTCCTGGTAATGTTAAGAGTGACGTTAAATGAATGCACGTCATTAACAATAGTTTTTGTTCTATCCTATATTTCTCCATAGTTAATCTAGATCTCATTACTATCACGTACGTGTTCTTCTTCAAGAAGTATCTCTTCAAGAGATTCCTCTTTCGGGGAGCTATTAGGAGAAACTTTGTATGAACTAATTATAAGCTCTTCTGGATATGTCAAATTTAAGGGTATAGCCTCTGCAAAGGATAATAATTTCTTCTCCTTTTAATGTTCCTCTTCCAGAGAACTTTCATCTTTATTTACATGTACATGTCCCACATCAAGGGATAACTCTTCAGGAAATTCCTCTCCTAGAGGTACCTTTTCAAAATGTTCCATTTTAGGTTGTTCCACTTCAAGTAATTTTCTTTCAGAGAATTTATCAATTTTGTGCTCTTCAAGAGTGCTAGCATTATCACCTCTTTAGGAATATCAAGTTTTTCAAGAACCATTATAGGTATGACTTCTTCAAGAGAACAATACTCTCGAGGAGCACTTATAGTTGCAGCCTCTTTAGGAGTGTCATGCTCTTCTGGAGTTCTCTTTCCATAGCCTTGTTAAGAGCACCATGCTATGCATAAGCTTTAGTATATGGCCTCTTCAGGAGTACCATCTTATTTTGCATTTGTTTCAAATTTTCCTTTATTAGAAAGTTCTACCTTTTACACAAATAGATTTTTCACGTTTCTGTGTGTTTAAAATAATCCTATAAGAACATAAATCCTTTCTAGATCAGCTTCTAGCAAACTTTAGATGTTATTTCATAACATACTATGTATAGTAAATGCATTCAGTAATTTAAACAATACTTTTCAAATAAATAACCCTATTGAATTTCTAGTTTAGATTTTCTGATCTGTTTACATTTCTAGTCCAAGAATCAAGATTAGAAAATGAAAATACACTTAAAGTAATTTCTTGTCTAACTTCTGACTATGACGTTTCTCCCCCTAATGGGAGTAATACTTTTGATACAAATTCATAAACTGTTCTTTCAAGGTACCTTGTGTTTATCACTCATGATATCTAAAAGGTGAATCAAAACCAACATAAATTTCAAAAACCTACATTGAGAACCCATTTTAGTAAAGTAAGAGGGTTCAATAGATTCATAACCAAAAACCTTCAAGTAACTAACATTGGGTTAGGGACTGAAGGCAAGTTGTGATGGTGAGATTTTGTTATATGTGTTGGATATTTTCAAAAATAAAGTGAAGATTTTTTGAGTTTTTACAAAATATTCTGTATTTCTTTTGAAGGCTTGTTTGGTTTTTTACTTGGGAATTTTTATTCTCACTTTGGAGATATGGCGTGGGTAATTCGGCGGTTATTTCTTGTTGTTACGGAGGTTAGGAAATTATACCGAAAGGGTGTGTGTAGACTGAAGTGGTGTGTTGTTTGCTCACACCTGATAAGAAAAGTCACAACTTTTAATAGGGGTTATGCCTTTGGGGAAGGACACAACCCACCCTTTGAATGGGTGTGTTGGCACGCCTATAATAAGGCAGCCTGGTGACTTATTTTGTTTCATCCGAAATGTTGCTTTGGTTGAATAAATCTGTTTGGAAGGTTGCAACATTACAAAGGGTTATACCCTTTGGCAAAGGATGCCAACACTCCTATAAATAGGTTGCCCCATGCCTATTTGTTGATACGGAAAAATTCCATCCTTGCAACCCCAAGTTTTGCACCCTTATTTCTCTCTCAAATAGCTTTCGGTTCATAATTTTCTAGTGATCAAATTCTGCAGATTTGTTCGCTAGTGTCTTGGTTCTTTTGTTTATACTACCGAGTATTCTGTTCTACTTTCGGGAGTGCAAACGCAAGTAGAAGATTCGTAGATCAAGCTTCATTGTATCCTGGAGGCAAATTTGCTGAACCCGTTGCACACATTTGGTGGGGACAAATATTGTCTTTAGGAAAGCGACTCAGTAACGCGACTTGAAGCGGTTTTATTTTCCATATTCGAAGCGAAGTTCCAGATTCATTTTGAAGGTGCCAGCAATTTTTCTAACAATCTAAAGACAATATTATGGCTCGTTCACTCCAACAAATGGTGCAAGACTTTATGAAATTGGAACGGTTCGATGGTGTGAATTTCCGCCGTTGGCAAAAGAAGATGCATTTCCTTGTAACCACGCTCAACGTAGGGTATGTGCTCACAACTCCATACCTAGAGGAGAAGGAGGATGAAACTTTGGCAGAGCAGCGCACTCGGACGAAGTGGGAAAATGACGACTACATTTGCAAAGGCCACATTCTGAATGCATTAGGAGACTCCTTGTTTGATGTGTACCAATATGTGGAGACTGCGAAAGAACTTACGGGATGCGCTGGAGACTAAATACATATCCTGTAACGCCCTGAAAATTGGGTACGTTAAAAAAATAAATTACAAAATTATTTAAATAAAATACCAACTTCATTAAAAAAAATCCAAAGAATACTTAATAAATTTTTTTGTGAAAATTAAAAGTAAACTAACTTATTACAATTGAAATAAATTGAATTCGAACACTGTCTGAAAAACGTAAACATTTATTCAAAAAAAATCCAACGGAAGTAAAATGACAGAGCCATCTAGATAATTTTATTGATAAAGCCATGGGTCCGCCACTTGATTCCCATCTAGCTGCTCCATCACCTCGTAATCAGCAGGCGGCTCCTCATCTCCTTCTGTACCTGGCATTGGGGAGGCCAGGGCCATAAAAAGTAGCACCGTGAGTGGTAAAATTACACTCAGTAGGGCGCCCTAAGCCACCCCTTTACTAAAGTTACTCATGCAACAATTACACACATAATCAAAATTTTATTTCATATGAAATACTCAATTTTTCACATCATTCCTCAACACAAAGAAAATTCTATTGATCTCGTTTCAACTTTGAACATATACTTTTCAGTCACAGGCTTTCATCCACAGTATATCTCAGGTGCTCGATCACATGCAAAGCCACCTCGGGGTATACTGCCACAGCCCACGATTGATCACTCATTGATCAATCACTATCCGGCATCGATTCCCACCCATAGTATACTTCCGGCGCCCGATCAGACAGCAAAGCTACCTAAAAGTATAAACTGCGCATGGCTCAAGACCCATACCGGACACGTCCCAACCCCAATATCGCGATTAAATCCAATCATTCTTAAGCTTTAACATTTCGATCAATAAGTACTTAACAATTGGGTTCATGCATCATGTGGGTCATTAATCACATAAGTCCGACATAACGACAAAATTAAAATAATCACAAAAAGAGAAATTTAACATAACATGTAAAACAGAAACATTATCAATCTACTAAAAATAGTAAACTAACTCCATAAATCACGAGATTTTACAGAAACATTAATCTTTACGTTACAAACAGATTCTGTGTTTTACCCGGGTTCTAAATCCTTCATTAAAGAGGTCGAAATTGGATTTTAAAAATAATCTGCAATCTGTCTCGTATTAGACTACAGCAGAAACTTTGAAAAATCATATAAAATTCTACGTAACTCGGATCGAGACGAATTCTATATCAAAGTTGCTTAACTTTTCAAGATCTACAACTTTTCAGTTTTGATTTTTTCCCGAATCGACTCAGAAAATTCCCGAAATTGACGAACAGAATATAGTACACGAAAACCCGAATTTTCAACGTAAAACTTTCACTACCCATTCGATAACGATATAGTTTTCGGAGTACAAATTTTCTACACTTATCTGCATACACACTAACTATAAAAACAGTAACTAAAGTAATGGTTAGGTTTAGAATTCCCTACCTCTCCTCCGTCGATTCTAATGCGTTAACGGAAATCGAGAATGTATGAGATTGCAAACAATTAATCACTGAGGATTTAGAATTTCTGCAACAAAACGAGGGAAATAAATAAATCGTGACGAAAAAACTTGTACGATTTTTATGAGAGAGAGAAAAAGAAAATACACAAACCGAGAGTGCACGAGAAAAGAAATTGCCGAGAGAGAAAAGAGGGGAAGAATAGAATTTAATCTGTGGTAGAAGAAATTGCCGAGAGTGAGAGAGAAATAATGGGGGTATCAATTGGTTTAAGTAGAAGAACCAATTAAGGATAGGTATTGGTAGAGTAGTTTAGGAAGAGTAGGAAAGTGGGGAGATAAGGGAAGAGAACAATTAAGAAGTTGTTTAGGATAAAATCTGATTATATATCTACATATATATAATTATTTTCAAACTAAGACTTATCTAGTAATTAGTGATAGTCTTGTAACAACTTTAATTAATTAAAATAATTTATACCTACTTAATTATATACGCAATTTACCAGGTCTTTACATATCCGATGATGCCACCAGTAAGAAGTTTATTGTTAGTTATGCGGTTTGTTATGGTTGATGGTAAATCTGTTGTTGAACAATTCCATGAGATCATGCATATTCTTAATCAGTTTCGACAACAAAATATGAACATGGATGAGTCTATTATAGTGTCTTCTATAATAGAAAAATTGCCACCGTCTTGGTAAGAATTTAAGAAGGGCCTGAAACACAAAAAAGAAGATATTACCCTTGAAGAATTGTCCCAACATCTTCGGGTTGAGGAAGAGACAAGGCGACTTGAGGGTATTGATCAAGTGGCTCAGATTTCCAATGTTCACGTGGTGGATGATGATGGCGGTAAGAAAGGCAAGGGAAAGCACAAAGGCAATTTCCAATCCAACAAAGACTCTAATAAGAAGCCAAAGGGCTCTTGCTGGCATTGTGGCAAGCCAAGACACTACAAGAAAGATTGTCGATCTCTAAACAAGAAAAAGAAACCAGAAAAGGCCGAAGCACAAAACAAGTTCGCGGCTGTAATTTCTGAGATTAATATGCTTGAGGATGCTAAAGACTGGTGGATTGACTCAGGAGCAACAAGACATGTTTGTAACGACAGGACTCTTTTCAACACTTATGAACCAGTCAGTGATGGAGAGGTTCTCTACATGGGCAACTCCTCCACTGCTGCAGTTAAGGGAAAAGGGAAAGTGGATTTGAAATTTACTTCCGGAAAAATCGTGTGTCTTAGTGATGTTTATCATGTACCTGCAGTTAGAAAGAATCTTGTATCTGGAAGCTTGCTTAATAAGCATAGCTTCAAGTTAGTGTTTGAGTCGGACAAGTTTGTACTTTCTAAGGGTGGGATCTTTGTTGGGAAAGGCTACATGTATCAAGGGATGTTCAAGCTTAACATTATCAATAACACAATTGTTTCTGCTTATATCGTTGACTCTTTATCTTTATGGCATGCACGTTTGGGACATGTTAATACTAGGAAAATGGACACCATGATTAAGTTAGATTTAATTCCTAAGTATAATAATGATATGATTGAAAAATGTAAAGTTTGCATGCAATCTAAAATTTCTCGTACGCCATTTCCTAAAATAGAGAGAACCACTCCTTTGCTTGAACCTGTTCATAGTGATGTTTGTGATTTGCATAGCACTCCTAGTAGAGATGGCAAGAAATATTTTGTGACTTTTATTGATGATTTTTCTAAATTCTGTTATATCTATCTTTTGCATTCCAAAGATGAAGTTCTAGAGAAGTTTAAGGCTAATAATACAAAAGTAGAAAATTAGTGTGGTGTTAATATTAAAAGGCTCAGATCTGATAAAGGTGTGGTCATATATTTATGTATGGATGATATGCTTATATTTGGTACTGATCTAGATGTGATAGGAAAAACTAAGAGTTTGTTATTATCTAGTTTTAGTATGATAGACATGGGCGTTGCTGATGTCATTTTGGGCATTAGGATTAAGAGGGGTCGTGATAATTTGGTCCTTACTCAGTCGCTCTTTATAGAGAAAATTATTAAGAAGTTTGATCGGTATAATAGTGCACCTATGTCAACACCTTTTGATCCTAATTTGAAATTGTATCCTAATACTGGCAGGGCTGTTGATCAGTTGATATATTCTAGAGTGATTGGTAGCTTGATGTATGCAATGACTTGTACTAGACCTGATATCGCTTTTGCGGTAGGAAAACTTAGTAGGTATACTAGTAATCCCGGAAGTGTGCATTGGCATGCTATTGATTGAGTATTGAAATACTTGAAGAAAACTATGGACTATGGAATAGTCTATAGTGGGTATCCTTCGGTGCTAGAAGGATTTTCTGACGCGAGTTGGATTACTAACTGCGAGGATCACTCTTCAACGAGTGGTTGGATCTTTTGTCCTGGAGGCGGTGCAGTCTCCTGGGGATCTAAGAAGCAAAAGTGCATTACGGACTCAACGATGGCCGCTGAGTTTGGGGCACTAGCTTCGGCTAGCAAAGAAGCAGAATGGCTAAGAAATTTATTGATGAAGATTAATCTTTGGCCTATGCTTATGCCACCGGTATCTTTGCATTGTGATAGTGAGGCCACACTGTCATGGGCATATAGCCAGGTATATAACGGGAAGTCCAGGCATATTGGACTCAGACATAGTATAGTTTGGTAGTTAATCACTAACGGTGTGGTTACAATTGATTATGTCAAGTCAAGCGAAAATTTGGCTGATCCTTTAACAAAGGGCCTTGAAAGGGATTTGGTGCGGAGAACATCAAAGGGGATGGGTCTGAAGCCCACATAGTAACATCACTCCTGAGGGAAACTCGACTCAACGCTTGAAACATCAAGTCTTGGGTTCAATGAGCAAAGTACTCCATATGTCATGATCGCAAGCATTTAATTTATATATATATATATATATATATTTTTTTTTCTTTTTCAATTCCATCCCACAGTAAGTGCTTGGGTACTGTAATGCATTTAGGAGGAGGCTGAGTTGTTTAACTCTTAATAGACTTACAATGGTGTTAGTTGGGGTACTTTAGTTACATGGGTACTCTTGGTAAGTCTACCTATATGAGTGTGGAAGTGGTGCCGCTTCCTATGACGTCCAAGGGCTTGGGCTCTAGAGCGCTCATGAAACAGGATATAGACACAAGGCCAATCCACGTGTCGGCTATTTTGAATACGTGTGGTAACCTGTACTGTGCGTGAGATGTGTCCGGTTGGTTGGAGAGGATTGCTAGTTCAAAGACAAGTCTACTATGCCATCCTAATCAACTTTGACGTGTTTTCACTAAGTGAATGGTTCAAGTCGAATGACACCTTCACCTATGCATAAGGCTGCCAATTGAACCAAGAATTATCATCTTGATTTTGAAAATGGTGGGGGATTGTTGGATATTTTCAAAAATAGAGTTAAGATTTTTTGAGTTTTTACAAAATATTCCGTATTTCTTTTGAAGGTTTGTTTGTTTTTTTACTTGGGAATTTTTATTCTCACTTTGGAGATATGGCGTGGGTAATTCGGCGGTTATTTCTTGTTGTTACGGAGGTTAGGAAATTATACCGAAAGGGTGTGTGTAGACTAAAGTGGTGTGTTGTTTGCTCACACCTGATAAGAAAAGTCACAACTTTTAATAGGGGTTATGCCCTTTGGGGAAGGACACAACCCACCCTTTGAATGGGTGTGTTGGCACGCCTATAATAAGGCAGCCTGGTGACTTATTTTGTTTCATCCGAAATGTTGCTTTGGTTGAATAAATCTGTTTGGAAGGTTGCAACATTACAAAGGGTTATACCCTTTGACAAAGGATGCCAACACTCCTATAAATAGGCTGCCCCATGCCTATTTGTTGATACGGAAAAATTCCATCCTTGCAACCCCAAGTTCTGCACCCTTATTTCTCTCTCAAATAGCTTTCGGTTCATAATTTTCTAGTGATCAAATTCTGCAGATTTGTTCGCTAGTGTCTTGGTTCTTTTGTTCATACGACCGAGTATTCTGTTCTACTTTTGGGAGTGCAAACGTAGGTAGAAGATCCGTAGATCAAGCTTCATTGTATCCTGGAGGCAAATTTGTTGAACCTGTTTCACACATTTGGTGGGGGCAAATATTGTCTTTAGGAAAGCGACTCAGTAACGCGACTTGAAGCGGTTTTATTTTCCATATTCGAAGCGAGAGTTCCAGATTCATTTTGAAGGTGCCAGCAATTTTTCTAACATTATGCAGTACAAAAGGCCATGTAATATAGCACATCGAGAAGGTGAGCTATGGCTCCAATACTGGAGCTAAAAGGGTAAACCTTATAATCTATGCAAACAAAACAAAAAAAAAAAAAGATAGTGCCAAGAAAAACTTTAAACTTAATCGATGACTTTGATGTTTGATATACTACCACATTACATAAAAACGACAAATAGAAATAAAAGAGTCTACATTTCTTCGGGTTTTGTTTTTCATAACTACGCATCACCTACCCCGAACTACTCTATATCCTTTCTACTAATTCTCGACGCCTTCGGTTTTCATACTCCGTGATAATGGCCACAAGTATAACAACCCAAAAGAGAATCCATTCCCACAAGGTACGCAAATTCACATTTAATATGAACTACGATGGCCATATTATTGAAAATAGTAGACAAAATAAAACGATGATGATGGGAATTCTCCATAGTATGCGAATATCCATATTCATCTCTGCCCGTTCCGCCTCTCTTCCCCAAAACTCGTCCCGTAAACCTAGCGGGATGTTCGCCATTTGCTAGATTTTTTTTTTTTTTTTTCGGGGGGGGGGGGGGGGGGGGGGGGGGGGTAGCGAATAAAAACCGGAGAGAGAGATGAGAAGATAGGATATGAGTGGATGAATTTATAGAAAGAAGAAGAAGTGTATAGAAGGAAGATATGAAATTTGAAAATAGGCGCCGGATAGAGGGGAAGAATAAATGCGTGTGGGTACTTATTACCATGTCCCCTACTTATTGCTAACATATAAAGGACACCTATTAGAATCTACAATAATCTGACGTATCATTATCGTTCCAATATACCCGAGGCAATCATGCCATAAATTAAATTATCATATAATATAATCCACATAATTTTATTGAAATAATGTAAAGGTATTCCTTACTACATTTACCAAAATATTAGTGACCTTCACATAACTACAAATAAATATAACGAGTATTTATAAATAAATAGCAAACACAATTATTTCTAACTAATCATTGTGTAGAATATTTTGAGTACTCTTGGATGAAATACTTGAAGTACTTTCAAATGAGAAGTATAAATACTCCAAGGATTGATTTATCTTTCATAAGGATACTTCAAAAGATATGAATACTTCAGGTATTTGATGTTAGAATACTTCGGGTATTCTCATATGGTAAACATTTCAGGTGTATTTTTTTCCAGGTATATATACAATACTTCTGGTATTCATAGATTATAAATACTATAGGTATTTCTGAGAATTTTTCTGGTAAGACACTCCTTTTATTAACTCAATATTATACTGACTGTAATGCACATATATTTGTTCCATTAATATATATGCAAGAGTTTGTTCTCCAAGAACTATCACGTGTTTGATCATCTCGATCAATTCTATTTTTTTTAATTAAAAATACACTTTTTGACTCCTATCTTTTTCCGGGCGGAGGATGACAACAAATTGCAGTAACAACAATATATATCATATGGTTCATACTATTTCCTGAACTTTTGCCTAAAGAGAAACCAAATACCATGTTCTAGTGTATTGTGTTTTACTAGCATATAGTAAAAGGTAATAGTTTAGAAACTCTTTCCTCCGTTCATTGTGTCTCCTATTTTAACTTAGACCTATTATAGCCGATGTGTAAAACAAAGGACATCTAATTGGCCTAACCAAATGTTTTAAAAAAAAATTGCCAATGAGAGACATACAGGAAATAAAAATCAAGAATAATCTTTCTGTCTTTTTCTCTCATAAATGGCAGGTTATCTTTTTCTCTCAAGCTGCTCCACCACCAAAAACAAAGTCCTCATTGAGGGCTCAAAGAATTCTGTGAGGAAAAACTGATGGAGACATTAATTGGAATGCCCATCAGTCTAACTCTCAATGTCCACATGAATAAAACGAAATCAATAGTAAAATCATATAACTTGATAACCAATTCTTTTAAAAATAACTTCGAGTATGTTTTAATGGAATACTTAGGTATCCATTTTTTTTCCTTGGAATAGGATGCTACAGGTATCTCTAAATTATAAATACTTCAAGTACTTTTCAATGACAAGTAAAATACTTCAGGTATTAGGGGTACACTACTTCAGGTAGGACACCCTTTCTAGATATTCGTGCTGATAACGTGTTATAAAACTAAGCAAATAATAAAAGTAAGTGTGTAAACTAAAGCAAATATTGAGACATATATATATATATATATATATATATATATATATATATATATATATATATATATATATATATATATATATATATATATATATAGGATCCCGTTCTACTAAGGACTCCCTCAAACTCGTAATTTGCGGACCTCATGGATTGGGGTCGAATCTCGATGATCCGAACCGATCAATGTGTTTAAAACGTGATTTTAAGGGTCACCGCGAGGATTCGTCCAAAAAAAACACTCGGAAGGGTTTCATTCGAGCATTTTTCGATAAATTATATATGTACGGTTATTATGAAAAATCGCTCGGATGAAGCCCTTTCGGGTATTTTTTTTTTGTGATTCCTCGCGTTGGCCATGGAAAACATGTTTTAAACACATTGAGCGGTTCGGATCGTCGAAATTTGGTCCGGAAAATAAAAAAAGGGGTGGTCCTCACGGAGGAGATCTTTGAGGGAGTCCTCAATAGAACATCTTCCATATATATATATATATATATATATATATATATATATGAAATCAGTTCTTCAAGAGCTATTGAGATCGATCTTCCAGACCACTCATGTTCTCATTACCTTTCTGTCCAATTCCTTTCTTTCCCTTCTCTTATTTATTTCTGCTTTTCGAATGTACAAAACTAAATGACTGCATTCAGTATTTATAGAGAAAGAGAAATATGTAGCATTTACTCCTAAAACTATTTCAATAGTGTTATACAAGTATAGGTCTATTTTTGTGGTCATCCACCTTGACTTTCATAACAGTTGCTAGATTCATATGTTAGTGCTTCTATGTGGATTTTTCCATTCTTTTCCCTTAATGTGGCAACCACGTGAAATGGCAACGGACATTGAGGTCAATATGTTGTTGGATTTTCCCAAGGGATCGGTTAGCAAAATTGGTTCTTTATTCTAATTTTCCTATTTTGTTGTCGAAAAAAGTTAGACAATGCAAATAGACACAAAGGATAAAGTTGCGTTCCAAATTAAAAAATCGAAATACGTTTTAGTGTCTGAGATGGCAGTAATATTTTACATGTAGGGAGTTTCATTAATTATTTGTTCGACGGAAAGAGAAAGTTCATTATGGCTAATTACTGGAGTAGTATTTATAATCTGCATTGTTCTGCCCTAACCACAATGGAAATGGAGTAACATTTTACCTTGCGCTTTATTTTGTTTTTCTTGCCTTTCGTATTTACTACAAGTCAGGCTGTCAGGGTACACACGATGCTTGTGCAAGTCGAATTGTGAATAAAATTTTTCCCAACAATAATTATTCAGAAGTTATTCTCCCTGCTTCTAGAGATATATAATTATATATTGAATAGTACAAGACGTAGAATTAGCAGCACAAAAATTAAAAAGAGGAGGGAGAACAAATTACAGAGAATTTTTATGGGGTTAGTTTAGAAAAGTGTATGCACTCTCAATTTTGGAGGACACCAAATTGGTACTCCCCTTTATATATTAGATAGAATAGATGCTAATTTTGTAAATCTAATCAATGTATCCTGTTGGATTTTTTAACGGTGACCTTTTTTTTTTTACATACATAGTGGGGTGACCGTTCCTATGGTACTTTTGTTTGTTTATTGTCACTAGTTAGCTCCTCCGTGCAAGCACGGAGTCTCGTGCTCACTATTATCATTTGGTTCCATGTTTTATTTTATTATGATGGATCATTACTTTGTTCAATTATGATATCAGAGAACGTCTATTTTATCCTAACTACTATACGAAAGTCATGGCAGTTGGTAAAAATTATAGTTCGCGGGAAACACCCACGTACGGTTCTTGGATGAAAAGGTGTCTATTTTGGCCGTATCAAGTTTTATTTTTTATTTTAAGAAACAAATGTGTTCTTGTTTTCTAAATAGTTGTCCATAGGCTATAAATAAAGTATATAGTAACCAAATAATTATACAAACAGTGCGGCAAGTATATTGAAAGGCTAAAACATCCTTAGTTCAATCAAACTGATTGAATAAATGGTGGAGTTTACAATGAAAGCAACACATCTCAAGCAACACATCGGGCGGTGGACAACTGATTGATACAAAACATATTTGAAGCATTGGATTACATATTCTATTTGTATTAGCTAACAAATCTTATTGTTTAATATTGATCATAGATCCGATTACAAAAAAATTGTTAGGAGTACTAATAGACCTCTCTGCTATAGTACCTGCTCTTCATATTCTTAATCATCATTTTGGGCCGCTAAGCTTCATTCCTTCTTGTTCCATAGCTTTCAGCATTCAACGATTATCAGGGCTGTATACAACTATTAGGATGATCCAAGTGATGGTGAAGGCAAAACACCCATATGTGATGATTCTGTGATTGGTTATGATTCCAAACCATGGAGGGTTTTGAAATGTTAAGATGACTCTAGTCAGCATTAATATCAGAGGAACAAGTAGCCATAAATCATACTCATCTGTTCTGATCAACATTTTTTGGAAACAGATGCAGTATATGGGTTAGTGATGTTTGTAGAGTGCTTGTGGCATCTTTTTATAATGGAGTGCTATGTGTTTATCAAAGTTTTGTTTTTGTTTTTGTTTTTTTTTTTGTTTTTTACAAAATTGTTAGATTTGCCTTTAGACTTTATGTACTAACATATCTAGCCTGTATACCACATACTGACATATTTGAAATTGTTAGAATAGTTTTGGCATAGTATACTTTGAAATCTCAAACTTCAAATTTCGTTATATTTGGTACCACATTCCTCATACTCTCAAATCTCAAAATTCAAATTTCAAAGTTTCTCGCTTACATTCCTATAAATTCAACCATTCACATTATATGTGTCATTCATACCTCTTACATGCCTTTCCATCAAATCCTCTCTCACTTTATTTCTATTGCTCTATATCCATCTCTCCTTCGTCTCTATACCTTTATTTATCTTCACTTGTTTACCTCTGAGATTTTGTCTATACAATCCAATCTGTCAATCACTCATTTTTAGCAATGGTGAATGTCCCACGAGATTTTGCATACAAGCTATGGGTCTGACAAGAAGAGATAGATCAGATCGCTATTGTTTTCATCGCTGTATGGTTCGTACTTTCCAGTCTCATCCCGATCTGCGTGCTGCTTAATATGAGAACGCCACTGTTGTTTGGGTTGAATGTTAATACAAATACTATGTGGATATGGATATGTATCGCGTTTGTGACGGCCGCTGCTATTATATTAGAATATGAAGCTCGATAGCGTAAAGATTTTGAAAGTAGGAGGTACTATTTTAGGGGTTAGGGCTAAAAAAATAACGGATGCCAATAATTGGTAGTAATGTTTGCATTATGTAATGAGAGTATCTGAGATAATATTTTAGTGATTTTAACAAATTATTATATGAGTTATTAATAGTTATACACCGCGTTCGAAGATATATAATCTTACAATTTAAGTTATTTTTGAGCTTTGTAATTTTTGAACTTAATATTGCATTCCTATTTGTTACTATAATTGAACAGATGCTGTTTTGTACATTAATTTTTTCAACAGCCTGGGACAATTTCTTTTGGATATTATTTTTTCATTGACTACTTGATTTGGAACTTAATAGAATTGCCAATGCAGTCTGTATATTGGATTCCTTCATCGATAATTGTCTTGTACCTGCATATGCATGTATATGTAAACCCGATTAAGAAGAAGAAATTTCATATTAGATTCATGGACATACGTAGAATAATGAATACGCAGCGTAGGATGAATACACACAAAGGATTTTCAAGGTTCCGTATTTCTAATAGTAGTAATAGTTGATAGCAAAGGTTTTTATGGGTTACATAAGGTACATTCTTGGCTGTAAAGGTACACCTCGTACACAATACCTAGTACCACTTGTAATCCCTTTCACCGCTATGGCGTGCAAATATTATAACATGCAAATGCCCATGTCTGGATACACCGACGAACATGAAATCTATTGGACCTAGGTCATGTCTGTCTACAAAGTTGTCGACGCTCCAATTTCCCAATTCACAGTTAAGAACATGAATTTTCCACTTGTGACTTCCACTGTTTACAATACCATGATTGAGTTCTCCGTCGCATAGTATTGGATCGAGTTTTTCCTCAACAATCTAGAAATGAATTATGTAAACTTTAGTTGGTTCATAATATTTTTAATTATTAACAAGTATTGTAAATGCATAAATACCTTTGCAAGATTGTAGTTTGTTGCGTAGACACAGCCAAATTGTGTGTGATAAAAGTTAATGCGCATCTTCGAAGGCGGGCATGATGTTAATGCAATACCTAAAAATGGGAGTCAATATATTATGCAAGATAACATATATGAGGCAAGAGCTATATAAATAGTGTAAGATTTGATATTGAAGGGAGTTAGTCTTACGGTTGGATATATAGAGATTCTGGAGGTTGTTGTCTTCAGTATTCCTTCTTCGTGGGACTCTTTCAAGGTTGGCATTTCGAACGGTGACATCAAAAATCCATTTTCGATAACAGCCAAACACAATCTTGAAATTTGGTTTCACTTCATGATCTTTCAAGAAATTTATCCATTTATCCCTGAAGTTGTTTTTGTTCACGCGAACTGGCCAGACCTTTGATCCGTTTTTTAATAGTATCCAGAAGGTCTCTGCATCATCATTAAATAGACGCCCATATCCCATTGGAATTCCCAACACGTAAATTATATCCAGTTTTATGCTTGCTTAACAAATGTTTTCGATGATTCACAACAATTGACAGCGAGAGAGTGTTGTACGTTCACATAATAACGTTAATTCATAAGCATTCGATCCTCGTATATCTATCACAAACCAACCTCTCAAAAATCCTATAAAAAATATGAACGCAATGTTAAAATGGCACATAAATAACAAAGTAGTTAAAGGCTGGAGCACAGCTTTTGGGTTTTTGACCAAGTTAGCTATATCTATAACACACGTTCTTTTAGGAGTTTTGTAGATTTTGCCAATGTACCTTCTTCCTTGACCGCCACAAAGGAGTGATAGATCACCGAATCCAGCCATGCAACCAGCCCTTCTTTATCACCCCATTTGTAAACAACTCCAAGTGGTAGAAGTTCATGATATTTCTTAATGAATTCAGGACACACGTAGTACAATAGTTTAGGAGTTCCCTTTTGCAGCAATACAACAGCTATCTTTGATTTCCCATCTGCAGTGTGTAGATGAAATGTACCCCCTTCGTTGTTCAGCGCAGACGCATGTTTTGTGAAGTAAATTTGCACGAAGGGTTGGTTTGTTTCCATTGCAATGGATTTATGCAAAAGTCAGATGGGAGTTCATTTTCATACATATTGACGAATGATGTAAGATAATGACCATATATTTTTTAAGAAAAAACAAATTCTGACCTAATCAAACTCAAGTGGGAAAGAAGAATAGTCATGCAATGGTCATTGTATTTGGACTAAGCGATTATGACCTGAATGGCTGGTAGCGGTCAAGATGGTAGCCCCGTGGGATAGTTATGTCAAAAGCATTTCCTGGGGACCTAGTTCTATTTGAGACATTTGTCTTCTTGTGCACGTGATATGAAACTTTGTGTTGTTGTCCTATACATAGGTAGGGCTTTAATGCCACTGACAAATAAAGCCACATACAGTGTCTGCGTTTGGGTATTTTTTCCTTGTTGGGGCGTGGCCGACGGGCAGCTTCCATTTGTGGAATATAAGGGATTGGCTATTTTTTTACTCTTTATAGGATTTGACCTGCGTCTATCCAGATAATCGGGATTTTGGTTTATATTGTTAGTTTTTTAGTTTTATAAATGTGACATGTTATATTGTTCAAATATATATGGATGGTTATTGCTAATATACGATATCATTTTTTTACTATGCTTAAATTAAATATGTTGGTAAAAAATTGAATCCAAGGGTTTTTTTTTTTTTGGTTATTCAGAAGTTTGGTTGAAGAATATGATTAAGTTAATTATTTTTCCACTATGCAGAAAATTACTTTATATTATATATTTCCTTTGCAATAAATATGAAACGATACATAATTTCATTACAGATGGTTGACGCCTGTTAGTAAAAAAATACAATTTATATGAGGAATAAATTTTTGTTATTAGCAACATGAGAAATCACATATTACATGTTTGTGTTTCATAGATTGGTCAATTAATATGTATAACGTAAATATTGTTCAGCAACAAAGATAACTTTCAAACATAAGATAAAATAATCGGTTCACACCATTTAATTTATAATTCACTCTAAACGTAATTTATAATTTAAACATGGCCAACGTTGGTCTCAAACTTCGACTCGGGTAAGCGATTATGACACTTATTGCTGATATTTCGTCCATTCCACTCCCAGTTTGAGGGTTCACACTTGTGATGTTGATTTTGAATCAAAATGATAGAAGGCAACAGTAGCTATGTCATAAGTTTGTATGGGGCCCTTAGTTATGTTTAGATCCTTTGTCTTTTGGCACATGGTACGGAATTTTTATTATTGTTGTATACGTAGGGGCCTCTTTATCGCAATTGACAAATGGAATCAGAAAGTGTACTGTGTAATAGATTGGATGTTTGTTTCCTTTTTAGGGTGTGTGACCGTGTCGTACCGCATCAAAAATATATTTATAAAAACAAGGAATTAACCCTTACTCAGAAGACTAGTGGCTAAGTCCGAGTGTCGATCCACGGAGACAATTTGGCTAAGTTACGTTAATTTAGATTAATTTCTAACTTAATTCAGAAAAAGAGATTTGAGTGATTGATTTTTGGAAACTGAATGAATTAAAAGAACAAGTAATTAAATTGGTGAAAAACTAGTGAGAGAAAGGTCTAGGGTTTCGAATCCACCCCGACCACGTAACTAAGTTATGCATAGGTTAGGATTTCTACTCGAATCACAATTTGTCAAGAAGATAATTGAGTTGTTAACAGGCATGGACTATCCCATAGCACGGACCGTCTCGCTGGCACAAACCGTCTCCTTCACGGACTGTCCAGTGGCACGATCCGTCTTACGAGCATAATCCATCTCAGTTACCCAAGCACAAGCAAAGAAAACCATTGATTAACTAGGTATTTGAGAGTGCACACCCAAATACTCAACCAATAGAAAGAATTAAAACGATTCCATCCAATCATAATGAAAACATGTTCTAAGTTAAACAATCGATTCGAAATAGAAAACCTAGGCCTACACATAAACAAAGTTACTTGGAACGGGGCTTCATGTTCCCCCTAGAAAGTGTTTAGCCGGCCATGGAGATAGAGATGAACGCTTGATTTGATGAAGAACTTGAAGAACCCATGGAACAGCTCGCGTTTCTCTCTCTAGACTTGCCTTAAAATATTCTAGACCCCCTAAAACGAACAAAGCAATGACCTATTTATAATAAAACCCAAAAAAACGTGGTCAACGCCCTAATCCGCCCTTGACTCAGGTAAAACCGCCCGGGCGGAAAATCCAGATTGTAGGCCAAAACTTCGAGGACTCGCCCCGGCTTCATCCGAACTCGAAATGATGCGTTTCTTGGACCGTTGCGAAGCTCTATACGTCTACTTTGTGTTCCATGCATCGTATCGACTCCAATTAGCACTTTTAATTGTTCGGCACTCTCCAAAGCCTACAAACACAAATCAACCATTATGATTCATCAAGTAACTTTATGAATAGACTATTAAAGTGTTAATTAGAGGGCCAAATAGGTGCTTTTCGGCACCTATCACACCCCCCAACTTACACTTTGCTAGTCCCTAGCAAAAGAAAGAACATTGCAACTAAACTAAGTAAAAAGGAAAAAGATAGTTCTTTTAAACCCCCGGGCGGCCCCGGTAGGACGAGTGAAGTCTCGTGAGGGTTTTCAGCAGTGATCACCCACAAAACACAAGGAATCCCTCAACATGGAATTAAAAACCTGTCATGCAACTCATAGATACTTCAAACCAAGGTGCGACGCCACCACCAAGATACTAGGCAAGCAACAAGAGTTCCAAACGCTAACAAATCGTGAAGATAGACCCCGGCACCTAATCCTAGCGTGTGTGTGCGAAGGCCTTGATCACAAGTGAACAATGATTGACCGCTCTATCCGGACCGAGTCTCAACTTCAATTCTCACCGTGTCATGCACTCAACAAATGAAATCACTCGAAACAAGGTGCATTTATATACTCTCATGTGTGCGGTTGGAAATTATGTAAATGGAAGCAAAGTATCCGCACATATTGACACAAAAAGAAAGCTCTTTAAAGTGGATACGATCTCATGAAAGGAAATGCCAAGTACCGAAATGCTTTAATCAATCCACAAACCACAACCCATCACCCCTAGGATCAAATAGGACTTTGTTCTCGGTTATATCGTTAGGTAATGAAAAGTGTTTCAAGGCTAGGTAAGACATTCAAGTGTCGGAGAATGGCCTCATAACAACTCACATAGGGCATATTTATCAATGTTGTGCCCTCTTCCTTCCTAGTGCACCAAATCTCTCTCTCCCACCTTCTCAACACAACCACAATGAAATCAACCGTTTCTTCACAATGAAATAAGTTGGTGTTCTCTCTCTTCACATTAAAGTTTCAACCTTTTTTTTCATTTTTTTTTTATTTTTTTTATTTTTTATTTTTATTCCACTGTTCAACCAATGGGAGAAACACCGTCAATCAACATTTGCCTTTATTTCTTTCAACTCACCCCCTTCTTCTCAAGGATCAATTCCCACAAATTTACCATTCTCAAGACACAATATAGGTAATAGAGCTTAACAAGAGAAAGGCTTAATGTAGGAGGCCCAAAATGGTTTACAAGGGATGGTTATGTTTCAAAGGAACGAGCCGGCTCAAGTATCAAAAATTGCCTATAATCCTTTCCAAGGGGTGATTCAACCATTCAAACCAAAGCCAAGAGGATACTATGATATGCATGCAATTCCAAAACTTGGCGACAAAGATAATGAGATCACAACAATGACACTTTTATTCTTCTTTTCATGACAAACAAGAGATTACTTGACACCACTCCAATAGAAAAGATAAGGCTCTAAAGCTCACATGGGCATAAGTCTCCACTAATCTAGCCATCAAAAGTAATCAACTCAATAGTTCACAAGTGATCAAAATCCAAAGGTGCAGCGAAGTGGTGCTATGCATAAGTGTCGTGGTCCAATTTGAACAATAAGCTAGCAAAAGGAACTACATTGCCCACGAAGTACAACAAAGCAATAGGCAACACACCTCAACTCAAGTACCACAAGTAAACTCAACAAGTCTCAAGTCCATGCAAAAAGATCCCATTTTTTGGTTGTTTCAAATTTCTAATTTTTTTGGATTTTCAAGACTCTAAGTATAAACAAATGACAAAGTAATCCCTCCCCCCAACTTGAATAGTGCAATGTCCTCGTTGAACGCAAGAACACAAAGAGATAAGGACATAAATGGAGAGAGAGGAAAGAGAGAGAGAGGAAAGAGATCACCTCGAAACAGTGAACAACACAAGAGAAAATTAGGTTAGGAAAGAGACCCCCCAACTTGAACCAAGAAACCTGCATGTGTTAGTCCGCAAGACAAAAACGTAACAAAAACAATGCAGAAAAGAAATAAAAATAAAAAGGAAAGAAAAACAACTAAACAACTAAACACTAAGAACAAAATAAAACATAAAATAAATACGCCACGCTCACGTGAATTTCGAACTTTCACCACAACATAAAAAGTTACTATCATAAACATCTCACCCACTTTTGAACTCTCTTTCAAAAACTGAACTCGACCATGCCATAAGATCAGATACTTAGAGTATCGCAATTGCCTTAGTCGTTTTTGAAATTGAAATTCCACCAAGCACATATTCCAAAACAAGTTAACTTTCAAGTTGTTGATGAGTTTAAGTAAGCATGGATGGTAACCCTCATCAAAAATATCAACACCAAGAAAATCAATATGTTCTAATATGATAATATTGTATAATGGTGGATGCGGGATAGGATTAGATAAGACAACTACCTTCTCATGTAAAATAGACTCCCCCAAACATGCAAAACTAGGATCAGGTGACAAAGGTTGTGACTCACATTCAGGCGACTCTGTGATAATCGAAAGTGGAGATAATGAAGAAGGTTGGATACCATCCCCATTAGATATCCACTCTTGAATAACTGACCAAGGAGCAGAGTCCACCAACGAACTCACTTGCGCAATAGATTCTTCAAGTTCAAAACTATCATCACAATGAGCTAAGTCAGTCTCTAAATCACCGCCTGAATTAGTTAAAGCATTGTCGACAAGACTTGCAATCTTGCAAGCGGTGGTGACCTCATCTACTGGTAAACTTGTATGCACAAAAGGTTCTGGTTCCTCAATGGCAACCTCAATCCTCAAACTCGGGGGGTCAACCATCAATTCATTCATATCACCATGATCATCCTCGGACTTCGTGTCGACCTCTTCAATACCACAACCCTTGGGGTCGGTCATTAGCTCTTCTAAATCCCCTATGCTCCCATCAGATTCAATGTCCACCATCCACCCATTCTCTTGGGTCATTACTTCCTTGGCTTGCTCATCGTGGCTACCACTCACTTCTGAACCCTCCATTTCATATTGACCCATCAGATAAGCAACAGGATGACTAGGCAACGTGTCATCTTCACTCAAATCAATTTCATTGGCTACTTGCTCTAATTGGGTTTCTATCCTCGAAAGAACTTGTGTGTGAGAGTGAACGTGTTCGCTAGCAGCCTCAAACTCTTCCAGAACTTGCAAAAATCTCTCCTTAAATTCAATAGAAAATACTCGAGATGGAGGAGGAGGAGGAGACGGTTGTTGATATAGTGATTGATTCGAAGTAAAGTGGCAGGCCAAAGGGTTGAAAGCATTAGAAAAATCTTGCTTTGCGGATGGAGCAAAGTATTGGTGCGGAGCTTGGTGTGTCCATGAAAAACTAGAATGATTTTCCCATCCAGAATTATAAGTGTTAGAGTAACAATCATAACTCGGTTTAGGAAAACACTGGGCAGAATTAAACTACTTTTGGACATATTGAGAATATTGGGGAGCATAGGCATATTCCATATATTTTTTTTATAGCAAAACAAACCTAATGCAAACTGTTCGATACTCACTGTGAGGGTACCCTCCTTGGAATATTGCGATTGATCCGTTACGCTCCACACACTCTTTGCAACCTGTACTATGAAAATCACACTAACAAACAAAATTAAAAAGTCCTAAACTAGGAACCAAAATAAAAATAAAAATAGAAAATCCTAAACTAAGAATTAAAATAAAAACTAATCGAAGTTAAGTAACCGTGCAAATTGTCCCCGGCAACGGCGCCAAAATTTGACCGTGTTGTACCGCATCAAAAATATATTTATAAAAACAAGGAATTAACCCTTACTCAGAAGACTAGTGGCTAAGTCCGAGTGTCGATCCACGGAGACAATTTGGCTAAGTTACGTTAATTTAGATTAATTTCTAACTTAATTAAGAAAAAGAGATTTGAGTGATTGGTTTTTGGAAACTGAATGAATTAAAAGAACAAGTAATTAAATTGGTGAAAAACTAGTGAGAGAAAGGTCTAGGGTTTCGAATCCACCCCGACCACGTAACTAAGTTATGCATAGGTTAGGATTTCTACTCGAATCACAATTTGTCAAGAAGATAATTGAGTTGTTAACAGGCATGGACTATCCCATAGCACGGACCGTCTCGCTGGCACAAACCGTCTCTTTCACGGACTGTCCAGTGGCACGATCCGTCTTACGAGCATAATCCATCTCAGTTACCCAAGCACAAGCAAAGAAAACCATTGATTAACTAGGTATTTGAGAGTGCACACCCAAATACTCAACCAATAGAAAAAATTAAAACGATTCCATCCAATCATAATGAAAACATGTTCTAAGTTAAACAATCGATTCGAAATAGAAAACCTAGGCCTACACATAAACAAAGTTACTTGGAACAGGGCTTCATGTTCCCCCTAGAAAGTGTTTAGCCGGCCATGGAGATAGAGATGAACGCTTGATTTGATGAAGAGCTTGAAGAACCTATGGAACGGCTCGCGTTTCTCTCTCTAGACTTGCCTTAAAATATTCTAGACCCCCTAAAACGAACAAAGCAATGACCTATTTATAATAAAACCCAAAAAAACGTGGTCAACGCCTAATCCGCCCTTGACTCGGGTAAAACCGCCCGGGCGGAAAATCCAGATTGTAGGCCAAAACTTCGAGGACTCGCCCCCGGCTTCATCCGAACTCGAAATGATGCGTTTCTTGGACCGTTGCGAAGCTCTATACGTCTACTTTGTGTTCCATGCATCGTATCGACTCCAATTAGCACTTTTAATTGTTCGGCACTCTCCAAAGCCTACAAACACAATTCAACCATTATGATTCATCAAGTAACTTTATGAATAGACTATTAAAGTGTTAATTAGAGGGCCAAATAGGTGCTTTTCGGCACCTATCAGTGTGGTTTGGGTGTCTCGACAAATTGGGAATATTATTTTATACTGTTATATTGCATTTTTTTTAAACATACGATATGACATTATTTTAATATATATGCCTTATGGTTGTTTATTTTGATAAGACCTTTTATTTATGCTATATCTATTGCTATATCTACATACAGTAGTAACAATTAAACACAAATTAATTACCTTTTTAAAGGGATTTGGTAAGACAATATATGTAATATATTTATTCTGTAAGATGATTACATAATATTGACCACATACTGTGTAATAGATTGGATGTTTGTTTCCTTTTTAGGGTGTGGCTTGGGTGCCTCAACAAGTTGGGGATATTATTTTATACTGTCAATTTTTATTTTTTTAAAAAGATACGATTTGACATATTGTTTTAATATAGATGCCTTATGATTGTTTATTTTGAAAGTACTTGTTTTTTATGCTACAACTACATATATTAGTAGCAAATTAAACACAATTTAATTTTTTTCTTTAAGGCATTTGGTATAAGAATAAAATACCTGTTGAATTTACAATTGAATTGTAAGTTTATCTTAGCCATCTCAGGCAACGATAGCCCTCAAGCTTGACTTGACGAAACAAATACGGAATTGACTGCTACCATATGCGAATTCACATTTGATGTGATGTTTCCCTCATATTGGTTTTCTTAGGGTATAGCAGTACTATTTAATAGGTGTAGCTATTCACATGTATGCATGGTATTATATATCTCTTGTCTATTGGTATTCCTTGCCATTCACACTGACACATATATTTTAGATGAATTTTTACAATTTGAGTGGTTAGTAATATACGAACAACTATGGCCAACAATATCTGAATTTTGTATATGTTCTTTTATAGTTATTGTTATCTTACCATAAATTAATGTTTAGTAGATTTAATTTTGATTATTTTACAATATTTTGCGAACTGTTTTGTTTTCATCTTTTAGTGTTTGTTTTTAGTGATTGTTGATAAGGCTTAATTGAATGGCACCATCAAAAGAGAAAAAATTTCCCCCCTTGTCCATTTCAGATAATGTAGCCGTTAGTCTTCGTTGTCATTTCTTCTTACTTCAATACCGTAAATTTCTAATATAGGCCCACCACATTTTGACTCAACTATTTTGTTCTTTTTTCGTGTCTATTTCGTGATTACATCTCAAAAACAATACTTTGCCATTTGCTATTATTTATTCATCGATTTATGGTTAGTTTCTAATGTATCGAGATTACAAGGATCATCTAGTGAGGTCTCAGTGTCATTTAAAAGTCTGTGTTGTGATATTCGATGACTACTTTATCTCCGTTTGTTAACAAAGAATTGGAGCATTGGAATGATGATTTAGGAAACAACTGCCAATGGTGAGGTCGAAGAAGTCAGCTACTCAGTTTGCGAAGAAGAAGGTCGTCCATTTTATTGGGCTTCAAATTTATTTGTTGCTAAGTTTAGCAATGTATTTCCTCGTGGTGATGTGCTGTCGTGGTTTTCATGTAATGGATAAGTGGATTGCAAGCATAATCTTCCACTCATTTCTTGAAATGAATTCCAACAGTAACATTCATTTGTTGTCATTTTCTTATCTGGAATATTTATAATCGACTAATTAAGTTGTGTTCAATCTATCCTTTTTTATATGGGTTTATCTAGATGGTCATGTTTGTTGGTTTGTCAAGAAATATGATTATGTAATAGCCAATTGTCGTCTGGTGAGTATCAAGGGTTTGTTTATTCTTTTACGATATATAGGCCATGAATTATTGCGGTTGTGAACACTCCCATTTATATTGCAGTTCATGACACCCAAAAACAAATCCCTCAAGAAAGGGGGCGGGAAGGAAGTTTGCAAGACCACTGTCATCATCACAAACGATATAAAATTTAGTTTTTGAACATTGTGGGCTATGTGTAACTGAACAACATCCCACATAACCCATTAAAAATCTATACCAGTAAAGATTATCGAAAGATTATAATAACAGGAAAAAGTGTTGTTTAAATAAAACCAACAATTTTTCACACGACACAACGCCATTAAAATGTCCCAATTAGGCTTGGCAGTTTCATGCGGAAGTATAGAACCAAAGCCATGAGAACCACAATGCTGCATCCCAGTCTTATCGAACATGAACATGTCGAGTTCTAAATGGCCCATGGCCACAAACAAGATGACAAAACCGCGCTACAGGCTATGACGAAAAGCCAGCCTCCCCAACCCAAAGTAAACCACCCATTGTGCATTTTTACATAGCCAACCTCCGATCCACTATGGACTGCAGCAAAGCACTCCATTGCTCCGTTTAAAAAAGGGCTAAAAGCCTCTAGCACTACCTAAAGATTTTAATTGAGAAGATTAACAAGAGACAGCACATGAATATAAAACATTGTAAAAAAATATGAAAATATATGCAATTCACTACCATCTCCGTGTTGGCGCCAACCTCGATAACTGTAGTAACAAAGCAACACCTCCCAATCTCTGTATAAAACAAGAGTGTCAGAATACTCAACAACAAATGTCAAGAGCCAGATTAAAAATTCGAAGAAATGACTGTCACCTGTTAGTTCGGGAAAATTAGGTGCTAGCCGAAAAAGGAGCGATTACATGGCTCTATAAAAGTGTGTTGCTTATCGAGGAGACTCTTAAGCCACAATTCAAACCCACGATAATCTTTCCACTCCAAAGCATGTCCGACATCGAACATTCCTAAATAATGCTCAATAAAATCCCTATTGACGTAGTACATGTAGTGATGCGAGCTCACAACCTCAGACCTACCGACGGGCACCAAGTACCCATTCGAAGTAACAAGAGAGTAGTTAGCCCCACAAACACCTAGATGCCTGGAACGAGGCTACTTCCACACCCGTACAAATGTAGGGCAAGCACGAGCCACATCATATCAATTTACTGGGGGCATCCTGAAACATAACAAAACAACTGAAAGGAGTACAATTAAACCACAATATGGAACAACTAAGTGTTAGAGCGATCCTTCTTACACAATAAACTATCGAAATAACAGAGGTCAATGACATAACAACGTATAACTATCACGAATACAAAACATAAATATTATTTGGTTCGGATTAGAAATAACATTAAAGTAAAATCTTGTGCTGATTAGCAAAAATAAACAGACACTGGCAGGAAACACCCCAAAAACTTGTCCAGTACGTAACATAAATATTAGGGAAAATTTCAAAAAACCCCTCAAACTTTGACCTCAATGTCTCTTAGACACCCAAACTTTGATTAATTTCAATTACACTCCCAAACTATTTAACTTGTTATTCAATTTGGCCCCTGCTGTCTATCTCCGTCAAATTGCTTACAGATTTTGATGAGGTGGCCTGTTATGTAATATCCCAAATTTTTAAAAATAAAAATTTGTGATATTTGTAAATTCTAATTTTCCTAATTTGATTTTTTACCCAATTTTGACTTTAGTTGACCGTATGCGGGTTTCTTTTTAAGATGAATTAATGCTTGAGCTATACGGATGGTACTAGCATGACTATTACGGTTGTGGGACCTGAATCAATCTGATACAATCACTTGAAGAGAGAGCATCGTAATGCGTACCCAACTTTTGAGATTTTTTCCAAACGATTCCGAGCACACGGTGACGTCGCCCTCGATTTTCTAAGTCAGTGCGAATATTTTGGTATTTTTCTGAGATCGAAGCTCGGACAGTTCGAACACCGCTCGGGGTAAATTGTACTGCATTATATCATGTCGTGCTTCGCGCCTCACCCATTCCCCACGCCTGCTACCCACCACCTCTTCCATCACCTTATTCCCACTCCCACACTCCATCTCCTTCCACACTCCACCCATCACCTCATACAAAACCCACACTCCAACTCCTCCCCACCCATTCCATTTTCTCCACTAAACACCCTATATTCTCCTCCCCTCTTTCCCCTTTTTATTCTGGGAAAAACAATCAGAGAGAGGAAGAAGAAGAGGAGAAGAAGAAAAGAAGAAGAAAGGAGGGAAAGAAAGGAGACTACGGCTGCCACCACCTCCGGCGACCTCCACCGCCACGTCGACCACCATCTCCACCTCCTAACTTCACCTTTGCAAGTATAGCTCTCATCTCCCTCGTTTTTATCAATTTTGATCGAAAATATTCGTGTATTTATACTGGTACATACAACAGATTTCGTACAGGAAACTGGGTCACTGATTTTGGTCGATTTCGCCTTCATAAACTATTAATTAGGTTTTGATTCATTCTTATGATTTAAAGTACACTCAATGATCTTTCTTTTTCCGCTGGAATCGTCCAAATCCATTAAGAATTCGATTTTCTATGAATTTTTGAAATCTGGTCTGAAATCTGGAAATCTGTTCTGAGACAGATTCCGTGTAGCCTGTGTATTTTCTTGTTTTCTCACCTTTGGATTACGAATTTGACTTTGATCCCTTCATAGCTTTTGAACTTCGTATTACTACGGAACTTTTGACACAAGAATCACTCCAAAATATTAAGAACTGGATTTATGGTGATTTTTCAAAGTTGGGCTGTTCTGTACTCACTCGTTTTTCTGCAGACCCCTGTCTTTTACGAATTTTTAAGGGTATCATATGGGCTTCAAATGTTCTGATTTTTGGAGTGATTACTCTCCTTTGTGACTAGTATGAGTGTGATTTTTCATGGACATGGGTTCTGTAGTGGGCCGAAATCTAGCAATTGAAATGAGTCTCGGTTGGTGAGCCCGGAAGGGTCTGAGCCCAAATGAATCCCCAGGACTGCCAAGTACCATGCGCCGACCGAGCCAGACCCGACCGAGACAAACCGATATCTCGACCGGTAAACTATGGACCGGGCGGGTCATCCGAGACGGGTCTTACTCGAGACGGCTCGGAAGGATGATCCGAGATATCGGTGACGTCCTCTATGACGTCACCCGAGGCAGTTAACGCTCGTAACAAACTTGGGAAGGACACATGTGCATGCTACAGCTGTCTATGCATCAACGTGACGTATACCGAGCGGTTATGCTACGTGTCGTAGCCGCATTGGAGAATGTATACATGCGAGACTTGTGAGGCTGGCTCGTGATGCTCGGTGACGTCATCCGAGCCGAAATGACTAGTTTGCCCCTGTACTTGGGAAGCCTATATAAGCGAAGCGAAGAGACCCTAAAACGATATACAACACTTTCTCTCTCTACAACTGCTCTCTCAATACATTTCTTCTTTCCGATCTCTTACTATATCGTCGGAGTGCCTTCCCTGGCCACTTTTCGGCTGGGTTGGGTGCTAATGGCGTGTGTTACGTGTGCAGGAGCTCGTGAAGAACCATTCACCTCCCACTCACTGCTCACTCGGGTCAAGAATCGTTCACAAGGGTTCATTGGATTTTTTAGGACACCACAATTGGCGACTCTGCTGGGGATCCAACCCAGAACCTCCGGTGCCCCTCTAGATCCACCCCTTTTCCTCTCTTTTCTTCCCCGATTCCCTTGACTCACAATAGGTGGCGAGCCAACTCAACCCCCACACACCAACGATCCTATTCACTCGTCTTCCTCCAGAGATCCCAAAGGGACCCCTCATGTCTCCCTCTCCATCTTACCAAGTCACGTCAGACTCACTCCGAGTCCCGACTCACAACAACTCACCATCCAGCAACTCACTCACCACTTGGAAGAGCGAGATGCCGAGATGGAGACAATGAGAGCTCAGATTGCCAAGCTATCCGAGATGGTTAAGAAAAAGGTAGCAGTAGAGACAACTGCAACATCCCGAGGAGGCGTATCTGGGCAAAGACGCTCGGCTAAGGATAGAATCGGTGACCCTAATAATGAGAGGGCTCAACGCAAGGCTCTCGAGCTTCGGCATGAGAACCCATCGACCGAGCACCTCTCAAGGGGTCACTGAGCCGATTCTTCTCAACATCGGTCTTCGCAGGTCTCCGAATCTAGCCCTCGTTCTCCGTACTCCCAGTTGTCTGCATCTCACGAGACGGTCTATTACTTCGAGGATGGCCAGTACAAACCAATTTATCTCTGCAAAGACCCGAAGGAGGTCGAACGCTCTTCTGGCCGAGGGTGCCATACGACGCCTCCTCAGCCAACGAACTCTGCAGATCTCAGAGCTCGAGTAGAGCACTTGAAGAAAAAATCTCCACAAGATCCAAATCTGACGGTTATCCGAGATGGTGACACGGGAAAGCGCCACGCCTACCGAACCAACGAAAAAGCTCACCATGACGACGCTGGGGGGACAAAGAAGGAGAAAGAACACCGGGAGCGGATTCGTCACCAAGACGAAAGAACGACGCAACACGAGCATCACCATGGCGAGCATCATCGAATAAACACCGAGAAGTGTTTCCCGAACCAACGAGGGGTTTACTGTGCCCTCCCTTCCCCCTCTACCTCCCCTGCCCAGCATTGACGAGCGGTTAAAACAGTTAGCCAAATCACCCTTCGCAAAGGAGATCTCCTCGGCAACGTTGCCTGCTGGGTTCACACTGCTGAAGTTCAACCAGTTACGATGCCCTCACGGACGCGTACAACCACCTCATTTACTTCAGGCAGATTATCAACCTCTACACCTCGGATCAAGCTATAATGTGTAAGGTGTTCCCGACGAGCTTAAGGACTTTCGGCTCACCATGGTTCAACAAGCTTGAGGAAGGATCCATTGGAAGCTACGAGGCACTGGAGCGAGCTTTCTTGTCGCGGTTTGTCACAAGTAATATACAGAAGAAAGAGGTAAACTCCCTTCTCGGATTAAGAAAGCGCCCGGATGAGACTCTGCGCCAGTACGCTGCTAGATACTGGGAGATGTTTCACCAGGTCCAGGGTTGCGATCAGACTCTCGCTGCGACCCACTTCAAGCACGGTTTGGAAAGTAAGAGCCCTGTCTTCATAGATCTGATGTTACACCCACCAAAGAATATGGATGACCTAATGGAACGGATAAATAAATATATCGAGCTCGAGGAACTCTTAACCGAGCGTGATGCTCCGACCTCCTCCTCCGTCCCTAAGGTCATCCATGTCTCGGGTAATCAGAAGAAGACAGTGAACACCATCAAGGCGGGGGCAGCTAAGAAACCAACGAAGACGAGCAACTTTGTAGCCGAGCGCACGGTCTTCACCGTGCCAATCTATATGCTCCTCCGAAAGATTGAGAATGAAGGGTTCTTTCACTCGCCGGATCACAAGATGGGAAGTCACGACAAAACTAAGGACAGGAAAGTCTATTGCACGTACCACCGAGAGCAAGGCCACTACACCACCTCCTGCAAGCCGTTCAAGGCATTTTTGGAGACTCCCGTCTCGACAGGGAACCTGGATGCCTACATTGACCAGGACAAAACCCTAGCTTGAGCTCAGAGCCAAGGAGCAGCTGCTGGTGGTACTCAGGAGGATATGGTGGTAATGCACGTGATTCACGGTCCAGTTACAAGAATATTGGAGGCTCGGGTGTACAAGGAGATCGAGCAAGCCACCAAAGCATTGGAGGTACTCTTGGTGAAGCAACAACCAAAACGGAAACTCCCAACCAAGGATTCTCAGTGGGCGATTACGTTCACCGAAAAGGATTTGGAGGGCGTTCAATTCCCCCACAATGACGCCCTCGTGATCACACTCAAGGTGGGGAAAGCCAAAGTGGAACGGATACTGGTGGACCAAGGAAGTGCAGTCGAGGTAATGTACTATTTGCTCTTTAAACGATTCGGATTCACGTCCAAGGACCTCAAGCCTGCCGAGGTCCCTCTCGTCGGCTTCAGCGGCACTCCCGTATACCCGCTCGGAATGATCACCCTTCCTATTATTGCTGGATCTTTAACACAACAAGTTGAGTTCATAGTTGTGAATTCCCCGAGCCCTTACAACATTATCCTCGGGAGAAACTGGCTCCATGCAATGAAAGCCATGGCATCAACGTACCACCAGGTGGTACGGTTCATTGGGGCAAAAGGGAAGCAGGAGGATGTCAAAGGCGATCAGATAGCTGCGAAGAAATGTTACATTTCAACTGTGGGCAGAAAAGAAAAGAAGAAACCAAAGTAGGTGCAATGGGTGGAGGTACCCGAGGCAAAATTAGTAGAAGACCTCGTCACAGTCCCAATCAATGAGGATGGAAGCCGTTTCTTCCTAATCGGTTCCTCTCTAACCGAGACCGAAAAGGAGGAAATGGTAACTTTCCTCAAGGCAAACATTGAGGTATTCGCCTGGACTCCGTACGAGATGCCTGGGGTTGATCCGAGATTCATCAAACACCAGCTTAATGTCGACCCACTGAGGCGCCCAGTTATTCAAAAACCGAGAAGGTCTTCCGCTATTCATGCCGAGGCGGTGGAATCCAAGGTTGATAAGTTGTTGGAGGCCCGGGCAATCCAAGAGGTCCAGTACCCTACATGGCTGGCAAACACGGTGGTGGTCCCAAAGAAGAACGGAAAGCTAAGGGTCTGCGTAGACTACATGAACCTGAATGAGGCATGTCCGAAGGACTGTTTCCTGGTCCCCCGGATAGACCAACTTTTGGACGCTACGGCAGGACATGCTCGTCTAAGCTTTATGGATCCGTATAGGGGCTATCACCAAGTTTACATGGACGCGGAGGACATGGAAAAGACCGCTTTTATCACACCGAGAGATCTATACTGCTACCGAGTCATGCCCTTCGAGCTGAAGAACGCTGGGGCCACCTTCCAACGAATGGTGTCTCGGATGTTCAAAGATCAACTCGGGGACACGATGGAGGCGTATATCGACGACATGGTGGTGAAAAGCGTACTGGAGAAAGACCACATCGCTGACCTTGCCAAGATGTTCGCAGTACTGAAGCAGCATGGCCTAAAACTCAACGCCGAGAAGTGCTCTTTCGGGGTTGGATCGGGAAAATTCCTAGGCCACTTGGTGACGAGAAGGGGTATTGAAGTAGATCCGAGCCAAGTTACAGCTATACAACAGCTCGTTTCACCGAGTATGATCAAGGAAGTCCAAAGGCTAACAGGAATGGCAGCAGCTCTCAACCGCTTCATCAGTCGCTCGGCTGACGTATGCCGTCCTCTCTTTCAATCAATCAAGACAAGCAAGAGGAAGTTCCAATGGACTGAAGAATGCGAAAGAGCTTTGCAGCACTTGAAGACCTATCTAACCGAGCCGCCGTTACTGGAGACGCCTTGGGAAAATGAAGATCTGTTCATATACCTTTCAGTGTCTCCACACGCGGTCAGCTCGGTTCTTGTCCGAGCAGAGGGGACCGAGCATCGACCTGTGTACTACGCAAGCAAGACTCTGACGGGTGCCGAGACAAGATATCTCCCTCTTGAAAAGGTGGCCTTTGCTCTCGTTATTGCATCCTGGAAGCTGCTCCCTTACTTCCAGGCTCACACAATCATTGTCCTCACCGAGTATCCTCTGAAGGCCCTCTTCCGAAGAGCTGATCTCTCAACTCGAGTTTCGAAGTGGTCCTGCGAGATGGCCAACTTCGACATTCAATATCAACCGAGAACAGCTATCAAGGCGCAGGTGTTAGTTGATTTCATTTCTGAACTCACACCAGAAGCAGAAAAGCCAAAGGAAGAACCCTGCCCAACCCCACCCGAGCAGCCTATTGAAGAACTTGATGCCCCCGTGGTAATTGAAGATATGACCGCCTCGATCTCGGACGAGAAGTCAAGCACAGAAGTTGACACAGCTGAACTAATACATAAACCACTCTCGGAAGGCGATCCGAGTCAGAACAACGATGAAGACCAAGCAACCAGAACATTCTCCACTTGGCACATGTTCCACGGTAATGCTTGGAAGTTACACGTAGATGGAGCTTCCAACCATCGAGGAGCTGGAGCAGGAATAGTCCTAATCTCCCCCGAGGGAGTTATTCACGAGAACGCAATCACAATCAAATTCCCGGCCTCTAACAACGAGGCCGAGTACGAAGCTTTAATCGCTGGCCTTCGGCTAGCCGAGGCAATGGACGTGAAGACCTTAATGGTTTACAGCGACTCCCAACTCGTTGTAAACCAGTTCAACAGAGAATACGACGCTAAGGACGAGAGAATGGCCAAGTATCTGAGCTTAGCCAAGAGCCTAACCGAGACATTTGAAGAAATTGAAGTACATCAGGTGGGTCGAGAATACAATGCCCACGCTGACGCACTCACAGGATTAGCATCAGCATGCAAGGCCTCCGAGCAACGAAGCATTTCCTTTGGAACAATCTCCAATCCGAGCTTCGACCCCCCCCCCCCCCCCCCCCCAGATGCATATTTTCAACGTCGAGCTCGGACCAAGCTAGATCGATGAACTCGTGTTTTATCTCCGAGATGACAAGCTACCCGAAGATCGACGGGAAGCTCACCGGGTTAGATGTAAAGCTGCAAACTATTGGCTCTCACCAACAGACTCTCTATACAGACGCTCTCGGACAAGACCATACCTCATGGTGGTCCATCAGAATCAAATCCATTCGATACTCCACGAACTTCATGCCGGCAATGGGGGTTGCCACTCGGGAGGACATTCTATCGCTCACCGAGCCATTACTCAGGGGTATTGGTGGCCGAAGATGAAGGAAGATGCTGAAGAGTTTGTTCGGAAATGCCACAAATGCCAGCTGTTCAAGCCAATGATTCACCAGCCAGCCGAAGACCTTCAACCGATCACTAGTCCATGGCCTTTTGCTCAGTGGGGATTGGACATTGTGGGAGAATTACCATTTGCACCGGAAGGGTTTCGCTATCTTATAACTGCTACAGATTATTTTTCTAAATGGGTGGAAGCCGAGCCTCTGGTTTTCATTACCGAGGCGAATGTAAAGAGTTTTTTGTGGCAGAACATCATTTCTCAATATGGAGTTCCGTATGCGATTGTCTCGGATAACGGGAAGCAGTTTACGGGAAAGCAAATGAAAGAAGTATGTGACAAGCTCAGGGTACGCTTCTTCAACTCCACGCCTGTCTACCCTCAAGGCAACGGCCAGGCCGAGGCATCCAACAAGACGGTTGCGGCAGGACTCAAGAGAAGGCTAACTTCTAAACGAGGAAAATGGTTCAAAGAGCTCCCTCATGTTCTCTTGGCTTTCCGGACAACACCACGACGTTCCACCGGACAAACTCCATACTCTCTCGCCTACGGTGTCAAAGCTGTTATTCCTATCCAAAAGGGGCTACCTACAATCCGAACCGAGTACTTTGATGAAACCACTAATGATTCGGCTTTAAGTAATGATCTGGACTTGGCCGAGGAAAAGCGAGATGCAGCTCGGGTGAAGTTGGCAGCCTATCAACAAGAAGTTACTAAGGGATATAACAAGACGGTTCGGTTAAGGACATTCTGCCCAGATGACCTAGTTCTCAAGAAAGTTACGGACAAGAATAAGAAAAAAAAACTGATGCCCAACTGGGACGGTCCGTACCGAGTCGTCAAGAAAGTAGGAAAAGGAGCTTACCAGTGGAAAGCTCGTAGACAAGCCTTGGAATGCTTATAATTTGAGAAAGTATTATGCTTAAGGGTACTGCTCTCGGATGATGAGTTTTCAGACATAGAAAAATTGAGAAGAAATTTTGATGTACTACTTCCTCGGAAGTTTATCAATGAAAAGCCTTTTTGATACCAGATTGTTGCCCTTTTTAATCGTGTCTCGGTATTCGTACCCAATGGCTTTGGCTAAAGGCACAACCTCACATGGGTCTCATCCCATCAGACCGCTCGCTATACCCGAGCCAATCCAATGATCACGTCGATAAATTATCAAACTCACACACCCTCCGGTGGTACTAACATAAATGTCTCAGCAAACATACCGAGCTCGACGTACAAAACCTTTTACAGGGGTATTGACCATTAATAACTCATCTTTTACGTTAACAAATCACCTCGGGACGTTTTCACCGAGTCAATCAAAACTCTTATTGAGGGGTATTGTTTCAGTGATAACTCATATCCCTAAGTTACACAATTGACTTGGTTATCCGAGCAAACGAACCTCTCTTATTGGGTATTGAACTTATTTCAACATTTTTACCGAGACGTTTTTTATCGTAAACCCAAACCTCTGATATCACTCTCGGATCACAACACTTGTGAAAATTTTCTCAAATTTTTACAAGTCTTAATTATGAAAATTCAATTGACTTGGCAATATATCCGAGAAGACCCGTCAATTGCTTCAGATATTTTCCATGCCTTAGAAAATTTCTTGAAACATTCATCTCCACTTAGGCCAGGGGTATTTAGTTGCCCTAAGCCAAGATGAACGGGGGTATTAATATACATATCCGAGACAACCATTCAAGCATGATGAGAAAGAAAAACATGAGGCAACCATCCATTTTCATCCATTCAGAAATTACCACAAATGGCTCGGTATAAAATTCCATCGAGCCAAGATCAAAGTAAAACAGAGAAATAGTTTGGGGGGAGAAAGAGAGGTATTGTTTCAAACATCACAAAAGGCCTGGCATATAATTCCACCAGCCTTACCCAAAACAAACCACAGAAATAGGGGGGGGGGGGGGGGGGGGAGGGGGGAGAGATAGAAATATTGTCTCAAACAGATTTGCAAGACCTCAGTACTAATCATCCTTCCCGAGCTCCTGATTGGCAGCTTCGGTACCATTCTCAGCATTTCCTTCCATGCCCTCGTCAGCGTTCTCAGCAGCTTCCTCCTCTTCTCCGTCTTCCTCCTCCTCCGAAGGGATTTCGATTTCGGGATCTTCCACCTCGGGGACAGCTCGGAGAGCAGATTCAGCAGGAACGCTGCCAGCTTCCAATCCGAGCTCATACCCCTTGGCCACCCCTTTGAAGTAGTAAATTTTTGCTCCCCTTCAAAAACCGTTATTCTGGATCTCGGCAACCTGACCTCGGTAATGATCAATGATCTGCACCTTAGCTTCCTCAAACCCTTTGGTGTGGGCCTCGGAAAGATCCTTCTTGTGTTGTTCTTTTTGTTCTTCCAAGCTCAGCTGCAAATCTTTCAGCTTGCCCCTTAGTTCATCCAGCTCGGACAACTGTAGCTTAGCAGAGGCAAGCTCGTTCTTGGCATTTCTCCTCCTTTGCACCTCATGCTGATGTTTTTGCTTCAGCGACGAGTATGAGTTGGACATGGAAACAACCTTCTGATGATAGCTCAGCACGGATTGACTAGCTTGAAATCACAAATTACAACGGTCACGGTTTACTCGAAACAATGCAAAACGAAAGTAGGGCTCAGGATAAGCACTTACCAAGGTCAGATGGGAAAACATATCGACGATGTTACCCTCAAAATCCGAAGGGACCAACTTCATATCCTCAGGAAGGCAAACCCCTTGGAGTACGAGGAGCCCGAGCCTGGGATTAGCTCGGACACTGTCGAAGATGAGTATCAGCAACCTGAGGGGCAAAGATAAAGGGGATGGGGGAGGAGGTCTCAGCAGTTGCATCTTTAGAAGGAGCATCCTTCTGAACAGAAACCTTCACGGGAGAGCTTCTGTCAGCAGCGGGATTTTCTTTTCGAGAATCATTTGGCGAGCCTGATCCTAGCACGAGCCTCTGTTTCTTAAGCTCAGCCGCATCAGTCTCTGTGTTAACTGGGGCTCGTTTGGATTGACTCGGTTTACCTTTAGCCGCAACAACGGTTTTCTTAGATTTCTTTGATGGCAAAAGACTCAGGAGTTCGCCGAGATTGCCACCCATTTCTTCTCCTCCCTCTTCAAGTGGCTCTCTGATCCTACCGACCAAGTTTTGAATTTGGGTTCCGTGAAGATCAACCTCGGTCTCTGAACTCACCTCGATTGCCTCAATGGACTTCCCTTTGTAAGACGATCTTTTCCTCTTCCTGCTCGGTCCGACTCGTTCGGCTGCAAGCTGTTCCTTGGATTTCTTTTTCCTTTTTTGGAGATAGGAAGTGTACGTCTGCTCGTAGCCTAGTAAACCATGCGCAAGCCTCTCTTCGTGGGGAACAGCATAGGCAGCTTTGATGTGATCGTCATTTTTGGCCTTTATCAAGCGAGCTGAGATTGGAGACGGTTCTGCAAAACAAAAATAAAGTCTCGGTAAGTATAATGCTACAGCGGAGATACAAGCATGAAATTTAAAGAAGACTAAAATTCAAAGCAAACCTATGAGCGTATCGTGTCTTGGAACGGGGTAAAGACCGTCGTCCTAGGGACCAAATTCGAAGTTTCCGCAAATTTCAACAAAATCGTTGGCTCCGCGATCGGAGTCGGGAAGATGGTCAATAAGGTACTCTCGGGGGTCCTTTGGTGTGCTCCGGAGGGAGAGGAATCTCCGACCGGAGGGGCTATTCCGAGAAACATTATAGACCCCAATCAGATCGAAGAGGTTAAATATCAGACCGAATCTTCTCCCGAAGGACATGAACGCCATTGATAATTCTGAAAGAGTTCACGGACAGGAATTTGGGGGTGAGTTTATACTCAAAGAAAAACTGGCGAAGTAAGAGGTTCATAAGGAACCGAACCTCCCCTTCGGTGATCGTTATGAGAGGGAGGGTAATGTGGTCCTCGGAAAACGTCAATCGATTCGATCCTGAGGGATTAATTGAACCTCCACATCGCTCGGTGGAAGGGAGCTCGGTCGTGGGCTCATAAACTGACCCAGAGTTGTCGGTTCTTGGCTAGCGGACCCCTATAATTTGGATATCGGGGAGCCTGACCGAGGCGCCGTCCCCGTCTCTATCTCTCCCCAGATTGACGGACTCGGTGTGATCGCTACTGATCTCACCTTGGTTAACCGAGTCCTCGCTCCCGGATCGAGCGTTCTGATTAACTTCTATGGGATTAAGGGGAGCGAATCCCTCATCAACTGGACCCATATTTGCGGACGCCATCTTAACGTCCGGACCAAAGAGAGCTTGTCCGAGACGGTAGCTATAGTGATTGTAACTGTGCACTGGGGACTCGGAAGGACCTGTCCTGTTTGAATTTCCCGAGGAGAGGATGATCAGCTCCAGGGTTGAAGAACCTGGCAAAGGTGCACGGGTGAAATACAGTTAGCCATATAACTGACAGTGACCTAAGGGTCTCATTGATACAGCTAAATGGCAAAATCAGCTCGGATGCACTCCGAGCCAAAATGTTAATCGATCTAGGCACAATCTACAACTCTCGAAAATCCTAGGCAAAGGAAGGGCTACAAATGGCGCGGGTTTTGACCCTGTCAAGGCTCGGACCCCTTGTCTCGGTTGAAAAACAAAATTGTTTCTCAAAGCCTAAAGGTTGAAGGATCAAAAGGGGATTCAAAAAGTCACGAAGTTGGTTATACTGAAGAACACAATGAACAGTAAACGAAGATGTTCAACATATCAGCTTTTGTGGGCATTCAACGGGTTGTAAGAGCATTTTCCTTAATCTAAGAGGTCGATTCAAGACAACAACATGATAGCAAAATCAAAAGAACGAAATCCATGGATCAGGAGAAATTGTTACCTGAATGTAACTTCGAGAGAAGGAACTGTGTTGGTGGCGATGGCTTTCTCCGGCGACGAACGAAGAAAACCGATGAGTTAAAACGATAGAACAGGCGGAACACGACGGTGGTGGGCGGCGGTGTTGTGGTTGCTCGACGCTCGATGATCTTCGTTGGGAGGAATGGAACCATAGAATTTTCAATTGAAAGGAGAGAGAACAAACGAGTGAGAAGAGTTTCTCTCTCTAGGGTTTCCGCTTTTTATAGAGGAGACAAGGGTTTAAATGTTAGCGCGGGAAACGAGATGCCAACCGACGGTGTAAATGGCGTATTGACACGTGGCGGAACGTCTTTATCGTCTGACAACGATCGTGGTACGCCCCTTCGGCCAACAAAACCGTGATCCATGTGATGCTCTCTCTATCAATCAGCAATCACCACGTGCAGCAATCCGTGGCTGTCCATGGAATAATCATGGCCGGGGCTCGGAGAGAAGAAATGCTATGGATGTAACTCTAACCTCTCTGTTGCGCTCCGTGTATGCCTCAAGTTAACACGTCGGCCCGCACAGGACGGTCAACTCCTTTCTCGGAACCAAGCGTCTCGGAAGAAGTTGAGGGGCTATTGTAGTGGGCCGAAATCTAGCAATCAAAAAGAGTCTCGGTTAGTGAGCTCGGAAGGGTCTGAGCCCAAATGAATCCCCAGGACTGCCAAGTACCATAGGCCGACCGAGCCAGACCCGATCGAGACAAACCGATATCTCGACTGGTAAACTATGGACTGGGCGGGTCATCCGAGATGGGTCTTACCCGAGACGGCTCGGAAGGATGATCCGAGATATCGGTGACGTCCTCTATGATGTCACCCGAGGCAGTTAACGCTCGTAACAAACTTGGGAAGGCACATGTGCATGCTACAGCTGTCTATGCATCAGCATGACGTATACCCAGCGGTTATGCTACGTGTCATAGCCGCATTGGAGAATGTATGCATGCGAGACTTGTGAGGCTGGCTCGTGATGCTCGGTGACGTCATCCGAGCCGAAATGACTAGTTTGCCCCTGTACTTGGGAAGCCTATATAAGCGAAGCGAAGAGACCCTAAAACGATATACAACACTTTCTCTCTCTACAACTACTCTCTCAATACATTTCTTCTTTCCAATCTCTTACTAGATCGTCGGAGTGCCTTCCCTGGCCACTTTCTGGCTGGGTTGGGTGCTAATGGCGTGTGTTACGTGTGCAGGAGCTCGTGACGAACCATTCACCTCCCACTCGCTGCTCACTCGGGTCAAGAATCGTTCACAAGGGTTCATTGGATTTTTGAGGACACCACAGGTTCTTTGGAAGAGATGGAACAAATCTAACATGTTTTGGATGCCTATCTTTCCTCCCGGTGAACTGTCAGTTTTGAAATAAGCCCATTTCTTCCACAGATCATATTTTCAAGCAATTCTTGTTTGAGAAACTATAAAAATGTCTTATCTTTCAAACTCAATTGGTCTCGTCTAATTTAATGAAGTTTCGAGTGAGTTATGGCCATTTTCCGATGGTTGGTCCATTCTAGACTAGCACTGATGTTTCCCTTAAAAACTCATATTATAGACTTCCATTTGGAAATCCGAGAGTACCATTGTCCTCCTGACTGAATTTTGCAAAATTGGTGTGAAGGATAAGTTTATAATTTCTATTTTCTATTTTATATTGATTTTCAAACAAAGGGGATGTTGCTGTATTTTGGGCAGTATAAACCGATGGGGTAACCTAGGCTAATCGAGCCTCGTATCCATGAACATTTTGGGTCGCATGAGTCGAGAGTATTACTTTTAGTAGTGTTCTTCGACCAAGTACTGAGAATTGGATTTGTTAATATTAGGTCCGGAGTTCAAGGACCCTTAGCTTGCGTATTTAGCAAGGGTGTCGTGATGCGCTACAACTATGGATCTGAGGTAGTTAAAGTCTATCTCCCTAAATATATTTGAATGTACCTATGATTGAATAATATTGTGTTTAAATGTTGTGTGTATGTGCTATTGGATGCATGGTGTGGAATACTAATGATATTTCTTGAATTGCGTTAATATTGTTTGCTTGAGCTCTTTTTGCATTGTGTATGAATTCCATGACTCTTTATTATCAGGGGAGCGGATCCGCTGTCCCGAACTTCCTGTCCTAACTCCATGTCCTGTTCATCCAAATCGTCCATCTAAGCAATCAACGGCTCAGATTCTGTCTCACCCCAAACAAATCTGAGCCATATACATTCATCTGCAAATCTGAGCTATCAAGTACTCAGATGGACGGCTCGGATGAACGGGATATGGAATTGGGACAGGATTTTCGGGACAGCAGATCCTCAACCTATTATCAGTATCACGTGAATCCCTCTTGTATTGGTTAAAATGTTGTTATTAATATGGTTGTTGTTCACTAGTGGTTACCCATTAACTTAGACGGACATTAGGTTCATGAGTGGTATTTGATTTGGAGAGTAAACGGTGGACGTGGTTGATAACGGCTGGGGAGGCCATCCAGCAGAGTTTGTTTTATGATTGACAGTCAGCCAGAGATAATGGAATTGAGGAATTATGCGGTATTGGATATACTTATGTGCTGTATGTGCATCCCGAGGCAATGTGTTGTATGTACAACCTCACGTGCTGAATGTACGTCCTAAGGATATGTGCTGAATGTACATCCTTATGCGATGTATGTGCATCTTGAAGAATGCGTTGTATGTACATTCGCAAGGGGGGGAAGTGAATCTTGAAATGATGGAAAGCTGAATGCTTGTTGATTGGAAAATCGATCCTTATGATGGTTGGAATTCGAAACTCGTGATGAGTGAAAATGAAACTCCGTGATAATCTGGGAAACGAAAATGTGTCGATCATAACATGATAATAATTTAGAAAGAAGGTTGAATAATGGGATGGGTAAAGTACTATGATCGATAGAGTATTTGATTTTTCGAGGTACCTTTCACTATGTTGGTGCTTGATATTGAATCAATTTATTTGTTCCGTAATGTTATGTCTTCGTTATATCAAACTGTGTATTACTTGTTAAGTAAGGGTTCGGGTAGGCTTTAGCTGCTGAGCGTCATCTGCTCATGGTATTCGTACCCTGGCTTTTCCTGCCAGATATCAAAGAAGAAACGGAAGGGTCATTCCAGGAATAAGAAGGAATTGTTGAATGTTGACGGATGCTAAAGGTGGAGCCTACTAGAGGACAAAAGATGTCGAACCCTAGATTTTATAATAGTGATTGCTCTGTTCCTTTTTGAAATTCGATTTCGAGTTGTTATCTTATTTTGAAATTTAATGTATTTCGTTTGATTTAATGAAATCAAACTATGCTTCCGTTGTTATCTAAAGAAATTGACTTTTATTTAATGAAATCATTTTGAAAAATATTTTATTAACGTGTCCGAAATTCGGGGCGTTACATGTTATCTCTGTTAGAGAAGTAATCAGAAACTATATGGCTTAATTGGGGGAAAAACTCAGCAACACAAACATAATAACCCGTAAATCACACACACTGAAACAAATTCAAGAATAAACTATTAAACCAAACCTAAATCAATGTTCAACGAATAAACAAACTAAAGATTAAATAAGATAAAAGAAAAAATTAAAAAATGGATATAGGAATAAACACACACACACTATGGTTGTGTTTGGTTTGGGTTTTGGATTTTGGATTTTGGGTTTTGGTTTCATGTAATGATTTGAGGGAGAAATATGAATAATAATTAAAATATAGGTTAATGATTAGAGAGAGATAGAGAGAAAAAATGAGAATAATATTTAAAAATAAAGGTAATAATCAGATAATAATTGAAAAAATCGAGTCTTGAAACCCAAAACGAACAAGGCCTATATCTTCTCCCTTCTCCATCTCTCTCGATATATACATATTTAATACATGTAATATATACATATCTATATTTATTTTTAGAGAGAGAGAGAGCGAGGGGGTACCAAAGCTCAAACCTAGGACACGACACATGACATCACTTGGTTGCCACCACCGCGAAGTTCAGAGCTTCACATACAGTCCTGATTGCTCAATTAAAACCAAACCTAGATATGAAAATGGAGAAAATCAAACCCATTTAAAACCAAACCCATATGAATTTTTGTTTCCCCCAAATACAAATCGATGAAACCACTCAACCGCCTCAAATCCCAATCGCTCACGGTGAACGCACCCGTCTCGCCCCATCGAGTCAACTCGGCAGAACACCATCGCGAACAACAACAGCAACATCGTTGTGGGTGTTTGGATGAAATCAAAAGTGGCGGAGAGCGACGGAACTGAGGCAATGAGGGAGGAAGTTATGTTCGACTCCAGGCAACGGCGGACAAGATGGAAGATGCTATCTTAAGGGCAGGTATTGAGGAGGCGGACCCATTTCCGGCGATAGCACTCTGGTACCGGTGGAGATGACGTGAGGCCATGGAAATGGGTGAGTGGTGTGTTTTTCCCCAGACATGGGCTATGTCATCATTTTAACAGCAGTATAACTGAGACGTTAATCCACCTCACCAAAACCTGTTAACAATGTGACGGATATAGATGGTAGGGGCCTAATTGAATAGCGGTTCAATAGTTTAGGAGTGTAATTGAAATTAATCAAAGTTTGGGCGTCTATGAGACATTGAGGTCAAAGTTTGGGGAGGTTTTTAAAATTTTCCCTAAATATTATTTGGTTCAGATTAGAAATAACATTAAAGTAAAATCTTGTGCTGATTAGCAAAATAAACAGACGCTGGCAGGAAACACCCCAAAAACTCGTCCAGAATGAACACAGCTAAAGTTTGGTATGGATCTTGCGAGAATGGACGGTCTCGAAACCGTGGTATCTCTCTCTCTCTCCAAACCGACGGAACCATTACTCTTTCTGTCGGTAGATTTTCAGTATATTGCAATTCACCAAGATAAGTCTGGAACATGGTATATCAGATTCGCGATTCCAGCGTTGCAACGGATATGGTTCGTGAGGCACGAGAATGTACACAAAGACGTAAAAATGGAATAATTTTCGCGAACCTACACGTATGATTTATAGCAAAGGATCGAACGGGTAAGCAACAACAAGGGTAAGTCACCTCGACACCCCCTGAATTATACCTCTTTTACCCAGACACTCCCAAACTAAATAAACCTACGAGGGCACCCCCTCAACTAGTTAAAACTTTACCCCAAGATCCCTTCTGTCAACCTTCGGTCTCAAAACTCAAAGTTCCGGGTCATGTTTTGATGATCCAACCCATTCAAGTTGTTTAAGACACGTTCTTAAGTGTACTTGTAAGAAATCAGCTAAAAATATGACTGGGAAGTGCTTGATCTAAAGAGTTTTTCATACATAAATACGTATGAAAAACTCTTTGGATCAAGCACTTCTCGGTCATATTTTTAGCCGGCTTCTAGCAGGTCCCCTTAAAAACATGTTTTAAACAACTTGAATGGGTTGGATCATCCAAACATGACCCGGAACTTTGGGTTTTGAGACCGAAGGTTGACAGAAGAGGTTTGGGGCAACGTTTTAAATAGTTGAGGGGGTTCCCTCGTAGGTTTATTTAGTTTAGGGGGTGTCTGGGTAAAAGAGGTATAATTCAGGGGGTGTCTAGGTGATTTACCCCAACAACAACGTATACGAATCAAAAATTGTAAAGATAGTAAACGAAACGGTATGGAAACTAACTGTAAACAACTCAAGTCGCCGAGATCGGTGGATGAGTGGAAAGAAACCGCCGCCGTAGAACGAGAGTAGTAGAGAGAAAAAACGAAATGAGCCCTAAATCCCAAATGGGAATAAAACGTGTGGTAAAAGCATGAAATGGTCTTTGGACAACTACACTTTAGTTGTCAGGCCCACTTACGGGAAAGTCTTAGAAAATTAAATAGAGGAGTCCAAATGTCAAAAGCATATATGGCCCACATTTGAACAAAACAATACACGACAACAAAAACGTGTGAGTAGAAATAATCATTCTAAAGAGGGGCATAAAAGACATAAAAAGAAAGGCCGAAAGAGGATGGGAGTTTTTCCTTTTATTATAGGTAGGAATGAATTCCAACTGTAACATTCATTTGTTGTCATTTTCTTATCTGGAATATTTATAATCCGACTAATTAAGTTGTGTTCAATCTAACCTTTTTTTTATGGGTTTATCTAGATGGTCACGTTTGTTGGTTTGTCAAGAAATATGATTATGCAACAGCCAATTGTCGCCTGGTGAGTATCAAGGGTTTGTTTATTCTTTTATGATGTCTAGGTCATGAATTATTGCGGTTGTGAACACTCTCCTTTATATTGCAGTTCATGACACCCGAAAACAAATCCCTCAAGAAAGGGGGCGGGAAGGAAGTTTGCAAGACCACTGTCAACATCACAAACGATATAAAATTTAGTTTTTGAACATTGTGGGCTATTTGTAACTGAACAACATCCCACATAACGCATTAAAATTATATACCAGTAAAGATTATCGAAAGATTATAATAACAGGAAAAAGTGTTGTTTAAATAAAACCAACCATTTTTCACACGACACAGCGCCATTAAAATGTCCCAATTAGGCTTGGCGGTTTTATGCTGAAGCATAAAACCAAAGCCATGAGAACCACGATGCTGCATCCCAATCTTATTGAACATGAACATGTTGAGTTCTAAATGGCATATGGCCACAAACAAGATGACAAAACCGCGCTACAGGCTATGACGAAAGGCCAGCCCTCCCCAACCCAAAGTAAACCGCCCATTGTGCATTTTTACATAGCCAACCTCCAACCCACTGTGGACTGCAACAACGCAATCCATTGCTCCGTTTAAAAAAGGGCTAAAAGCCTGTGGCACTACCTAAAGATTTTAATTTAGAAGATTAACAAGAGACAGCACATGAATATAAAACATTGTAAAAAAATTTGAAAACAAACGCAATTCACTACCATCTCCGTGTTGGCGCCAACATCGGTAATTGTAGTAACAAAACAGCACCTCCCCATCTCTGTATAAAACAAGAGTGTCAGAGTACTCAACAACAAATGTCAAGAACTAGATTAAAAATTCGAAGAAATGACCGTCACCTGTTACTTCGGGAAAATTAGGTGCTAGCCGAAACAAGGAGCGATTACATGGATCTATAAAACTAGGTTGCTTATCGAGGAGACTCTTAAGCCACAATTCAAACCCACGATAATCTTTCCACTCCAAAGCATGTCCAACATCGAACATTCCTAAATAACGCTGAATAAAATCCCTATTGACGTAGTACATGTAGTGATGCGAGCTCACAACCTCAGACCTACCGACGGGCACCAAGTACCCATTCGAAGTAACAGGAGAGTAGTCAGCCCCACAAACACTTAGATGTCTGGAACGAGGCTACTTCCACGCCTGTACAAATGTAGGGCAAGCACGAGCCACATCATATCAATTTATTGAGGGCATCCTGAAACATAACAAAACAACTGAAAGGAGTACAATTAAACCACAATATGGCACAACTAAGTGTTAGAGCGATCCTTCTTACACAATAAACTGTCGAAAATAACAGAGGTCAATGACATAACAACATATAACTATCACGAATACGTAACATAAATATTATTTGGTTCGGATTAGAAATAACATTGAAGTAAAATATTGTGCTGATTAGCAAAATAAACAGACACTGGCAGGAAACACTCCAAAAACTGGTCCAGTACGTAACATAATTATTATTTGGTTCAGATTAGAAATAACATTAAAGTAAAATCTTGTGCTGATTAGCAAAATAAACAAACACTGGCAGGAAACACTCCAAAAACTCGTCCGGAATGGAACACTACCAAATTTTGGTATGGATCTTGCGAGAACGGACGGTCTCGAAACCGTGGTATCTCTCTCTCTCCAAACCGATGGAACCATTACTCTTTCTGTCGATAGATTTTCAGTATATTGCAATTCACCGAGATAAGTCTAGAACATGATATATCAGATTTGCGATTCTAGCGTTGCAACGGCTATGGTTCGTGAGGTACGAGAATGTACACAAAGAGGTAAAAATGGAATAATTTTCGCGAACCTACGCGTATGATTTATAGCAAAGGATCAAACGGGTAAGCAACGACAACGTATACAAATAAAAAATTGTAACGATAGTAAACGAAACGGTATGGAAACTAACCGTAACCAACTTAGGTCGCCGAGATCGGTGGATGAGTGGAAAGAAATCGCCGCCGCGGAATGAGAGTAGTAGAGAGAAAAAACGAAATGAGCCCTAAATCCCAAATGGGAATAAAACGTCTCGTAAAAGCATGAAATGGTCTTTGGACAACTACACTTTAGTTGTCTGGCCCACTTATGGGAAAGTCTTAGAAAATTAGATAGAGGAGTCCAAATGTCACAAGCATATATGGCCCACATTTGAACAATACAATACACAACAAGTCTTAGAAAATTAAATAGAGGAGTCCAAATGTTAAAAGCATATATGGCCCACATTTAGAAAATTAAATAGAGGAGTCCAAATGTCAAAAGCATATATGGCCCACATTTTAAATAGAGGAGTTCAAATGTCAAAAGCATATATGGCCCACATTTAAACAATACAATACACGTCAACAGAAACATGTGAATAGGAAATAAGCATTCTAAAGAAGGGCATAAAAGACATAAAAAAAAAAAAACCCGAAACAGGATGAGAGTTTTTCCTTTTACTATAGGTAGGATTCAGAGAGTTTACTGGAATATAGATATAGTTCTCCTACGTTTTCTCTCTCACAGTTGAACCCTCTATCTTCCTTTCTCCCCACAATCGATTACGTTCCCCGATCAACAAAATTTGACTCATTAACGCAGCCCACCATCTCCTCTAGACTTTAATCAAGCATCTCCATCTTTGATTAGAGCTAATGTGTCTAACAGTCTATCCTCTCTCAACCCAAAAAAAAAAAAATAATACTGATAAAATAAAAAAATGACCCAACTAATTTCATCAAGTTACACATCTCCCTCCCCCGCGTCCTGCTCGGAACTCTTTTTCAGTTGCTTGGTTACAATCTCTCTACGCCAATCTGTCTCAACCCCAGTCCAAAAAAAAAAAAAGTCTCCACCCCATCATCGGAAACTCGTTTCCGTCACCTTCTGGTACAAAATAATCTCTCTCTCTCTCTCTCTCCTCTCTCTCTCTCACATGCGTGACTCGACTCTAATCCCATTCTTAATATTCAAATCCGAATGAATCTTGGTCTGCATTTTGCCATTTAAAAAGATGGTTGTTTACTCCACCAGTTTTACATGTGGTGGTACTCACAATTAAACTCATATGTGACATTAGAGTTTGGGCTAAAAAGAGATTTTTCAATACCATCTCAACCAAAAAGTTGCAACGAGGAGTAATTTTCTCTAGAGGAAGTGAGATCTCATAAAATCTCTTAAACCACTTAGCTTTCCTAATGAGATAAAAATAAATGAACGATTCTCATCAAATAACTGAACCCGGTGTGAATCCGATATTGGATGCTAGTCGTGTCGTGTCGTGGTTTGTCTCTGATAACCCTCAACACTAACTTGACCTCTTAAGCTAAATGTAATATCGGGTCGTGTCATTTATTGTTCCATGTCAGGAATAGTAAACTCTAATCCGCTAACTTCGTGTCGAATTTGAATCGTGTTATCTGCGTCATGCCATAAATTCCCACTATGGCTGGGCATCATGCCGCGTAGTGTCAGATTCATGTCGTGTCAATTCGGATTCATTTTAGATAACTCTCAACACTAAACCGACTTGTTAAGTGCAAACGTGTTCTCCGGTCGTGTCATATACATATTTTGTGTCAGAAATAGTCAATTCTAACCCACTAATTTCGTGATGGATTTGAGTCATGTTATCGTGTCGTGCAATAAATTCCCACCCCTAGCCGCTGCACAGCACGTGAGGCTAGACCCGTATCAGGATTGAGGGGTGGCTCCACCTGTCCTTGACAATTAACACCTACCTGGGTGGACATTTATTTTGTACGGCGGGCTCCATAACCAAGCAGAGGACTAGTGGACTACAAATGAAGTTGTAGAGAGTTTCAAGACTTTGTTTAGGGAAAACGCGATGGGTATACCACTTATGGACACTATATGCACACCAAGCTAACTCTTCTAGGTAAGAGTTAGACTCTTCCATGTAAGAGTCAACTTGTTGTGCATTTGGTGTGTATACGTGGTGTACCCATTGCATTGTTACTTTGTTTAGAGGGTGTTTGGGAGTCTCAATTTTTTACTTTTTGCATATTTTTGGCCTTTTGAACATGACAAGAATGTATTATGATTCTGTATAATATTTGAGAGTTATTTTATTTTATATGCAGAACGCTTTTTGCACTTGGAGTAGTGTTGGAAAGATATCAGAAATGAAGTGAATTTCGTTTTGGATTCTGAGTACGGAAAACAAGGGCAAGGGCCCGGATGCTTTAACTGGTATCTGTACCTCCTGTACCCCACTCAATTCTCATCACATGTTATCAACTCCCTAAACCAAAAAAAATTCCACTTTCCAGTTTACAGACAAACATGGAGAAAACTAGCTTCCTCTTTGCTGCTCTATTGTTGTTTCTGAACAACCCAATAGCTTCCTTATCTATGACCAATTTAACCACAGATCAGTCTGCACTTCTTGCCTTCAAACTACACATAACTTCAGACCCAAACAACATCTTGGCTGATAATTGGACCACCACTACCTCTGTCTGCAACTGGATAGGGGTCTCTTGTGGTGTTCTCCACCGAAGGGTCACCGCTCTTAATCTCTATGACATGGGTCTCACAGCCACCCTCCCTCCACAGCTTGGCAACCTCTCATTCCTTTCTTTGCTTGACCTTAGTTTCAACAATTTCCATGGCCAAAGTACCTCAGGAGTTAGCTCATTTGCAAAGGTTAAAGAAAATGGATTTTGGGCATAACAACTTTAGTGGAGGAGTACCCTCATGGTTAGGCTCTTTACCTGAACTTCAACACTTGCTTCTTGACAACAACAGTTTCACAGGCACTATCCCACCTTTTCTATTCAACAATTCAGAGCTTGAGCAATTGAGATTAAGTTACAATTCTACACAAGGGAATATCCCACAAGGGATTGGTAATCTTTCCAACCTGGTATCATTGGATTTGAAGTACAATCAAATCACAGGTTACTTTCCGTTTGCCATCTTTGACATTTCGTCGTTACAGACGGTTGATCTCACTTCTAACAGCTTGTATGGTAGTTTCCCAGTGGATATGTGTGATCATGTTCCTAAGTTAGAAGGACTTTATGTTTCTTTGAATCGGTTGTATGGGAAAATTCCATCTAGTATATACAAATGCAGGAATCTTCAATACCTATCATTGTCCTTCAATGATTTCAATGGCAGCATACCGCGAGAAATCAGTAACTTGACCATGCTTAAGGAGTTGTACATCGGCCATAACGAGTTCAACGGTATGTTTCACCTTATAGCTAACATTGCTAGTTACCTTTAATGAACATGCACAACAATGACTTTCTAAGACAAAACTGCTGGCTCAGGAAAAAAAAAAAATTTGGAATTCCAACTATAGCTCACCCTCTTTTTTCTACTTTTTGTGAAGATAATAAGATCATTTCATGTTTTTTACTACTTGGCAGGTGTAATTCCTTCAGAGATGGGTAACCTTGTCAACTTAGAGATATTGAGTGCAAAAAGTGGCTCTTTTACCGGATCCATTCCATCTTTTATATTCAACATCTCTTCATTGAGAAAAATTGATTTCACAAACAATAGCCTTTCTGGAAGCCTCCCTGCAGACATTCAGTATGACCTCCCTCTTCTTGAAGAACTGCATCTGACATCCAATCAGCTTTCTGGACAATTTCCTCCCGGATTATGGGAGTGTAGATGGCTTAGAAGGCTGTCATTGTCGGTTAATAATTTCACAGGCAGCATATCTAAGAACATTGGGAACCTTACTTCGCTCAGAGAATTGTATATTGGTGATAACAACTTGACAGGTACTTCCCACACTTCACTGCCTTTATTCTAGTAGTTTGCATGGTAAAGATAAATCACATCTGAGTTTTGTAAACCTTAAAATAAAAATCCTGTAAATGATGAGTAGAAACCATCTGATTGTAAATGATGAGTAGAAACCATCCGATTAACAAAAGGGACCACATGGTTGGAAAGCCTCAAGGTGGTCGCCGCAAGGTTTATAGAATTAGAAGATTGCGGCTGCAACTTTGTGTGGTTCGCGGCTGCAAGACACGGTAATAAAAACTTTGCGGGCTTGCTCCGGTCACTCCAGAAATCGGTTTCACATGTTTCTTGAAATATTGAAAATGTTGTTTTAGTCTACTTTCAAAATCCATGTGGTTTGGTTGGAATGTCTTTTGCACTTGCTAAGATGTGACATTTCGAATGTAAGAGAACCTGTCTCTTTTGTTAAAGAGCTGTATCTATTGTTTTAAATCAGATGCCACTCATTACGGTTGGAAAGTACTTTCTAAGTAATACAATAATGGATAGTATTTACCAACCTTAAAAGTCATAGGGTGCTTACTGAAAGTGTGAAGAAAGCAGACCATTCAGGAAGTCATAGGAGAAACTTTGGTTGCTAAACCAGTGAACAAAATCATTATCTTGGTCTAGGAAACCTCTTTTGAAGGTTAATTGAGTTTTGAGATAGGTGTTCTAGGTTCCATGAGCTTGTGATCAATCAAGAAATCGGTTTGAAACATGAGCTCGCTCATGTTCCAAATGAGATAGATATCAGGATGGGGAGCATGATAATTACCAACTCTACAGAGGTCAATGATAGTTCCGCTGATAAGAGGACATTTATACTTCACAACTACTCATCGTATGTTCGGATAATGCCTTTCATTTTATTATAGGACCCTCTATCAATAATCTGCTCATCAGTATAAGCACATGCCTTTCTAGTTGAGCAAACTTTTAGTCATTTCCATGGATTAAATTCACTTTGAGCGCAAAAGAGACAGCATAGGCTTTCGATGCTTGATTATTAATGGAAGGAGTGTTTACATGTGTGCAGGCGCATTACCAAAAGAGATCGGCAACCTTAATCTTGAGGTATTGAGCATTCAAGTAGCAAGTTTAACCGGCTCAATTCCCTTCGAAATCTTCAACATGTCAACCCTGAGAATAATTGACCTGGGGGGGAATCACCTCTCAGGTCATCTTCCTTTGACCCTAGGCCTATGGCTTCCCAATCTCGAAAAGCTCTATCTCGGTGACAATAAACTCAGTGGAGTCATAAAAAGCTCTATCAGCAACGCCTCGAAGCTTACAATCATAGAAATGGGCATCAACGCGTTCAGTGGCTTCATACCTAATAATCTTGGTAATCTAAGATTCCTACGGAGATTCCTTGTAGGAGAGAATAACCTCACTCGGGAATCTTCTTCTCTAGAATTGAGCTTTTTTACTTCCTTAGCGCATTGCAGACATTTGGAAATGGTGCAAATATCATTAAATCAGTTCCATGGTATCCTTCCAGCTTCACTTGGGAATCTCTCCACTTCCCTTCAAGTGTTGGAGGCTTTCGGATGCAATCTTATGGGGAACATTCCCAGTGGCATTGGAAACTTGAGCAGCTTGGAAGAAGTTAGTTTAGATAGCAATGAGTTGACAGGCTTTATCCCGCCAACGCTTGGAAAGTTAGAAAGCCTCGAACGCTTGTATCTCGAGCACAATAGCCTTGGAGGATCCATCCCCAATGATCTTTGCCAGTGTATTAAGTTGGGAGACATATACCTAAGTGGGAACCAGCTCTATGGACCGATACCGTCTTGTTTGGGTGAACATAAGCCCCTAAGATCTCTATACTTAGACTCCAACAACTTGAGTTCCACAATACCTTTAACCTTGTGGAGCCTTACAGATCTCATTGGTCTAAACCTGTCAATGAATTCTCTAAGTGGCTATTTGTCACTAGATATTGGCAAATTGAAGGTCATATCACAGTTAGATTTGTCATGGAATCAGTTATCTGGAAATATCCCAAGCACCATTGGAAGTGCCCAAACATTAGTTACCCTATCTTTAGCACATAATAAGTTACAAGGACCCATCCCTGAGACACTGGGAAACTTGATAAACTTGGAATTCTTGGATCTATCTATTAACAATTTGTCCGGAGGGATTCCAAAGTCGTTGGAAGAACTAAGGTATCTCCAATACTTAAATCTCTCCTTCAACAGATTGAAAGGTGAAATTCCTACTGGCGGAAATCTTGCAAACTTGACTGCTCAATCGTTCATGCAAAACGCTGGGCTGTGTGGTTCACCTCGATTTCAAGTCCCTCCGTGTAAAACTAAAAAGTTTCGGCGATCGAGGACAACGTTGGATTTACTGAAATATATTTTGCCATCAGTTGCATCTGCAATACTTGTGGCAACACTCATATTTGTGTTTGTAAGATGCAGAACAGGCAGCAAGCAGTTACCGAGTCAAGTGGAATCAGTGGTTGTTGCATGGAGGGGATTCTCGTATCAAGAACTTTTGGAGGCAACCGATGCATTTAGTGAGAGCAACCTACTTGGCTCAGGGAGTTTTGGGACTGTATATAAAGGAACGCTTTCGGATGGGATCACTATTGCAATCAAGGTCTTCAATTTGCAAGCAGAAGAAGCATTCAAGAGTTTCAATGCTGAATGTGAAGTTCTGCGTAATATCCGTCATAGAAATCTCCTCAAAATCATTAGTAGCTGCAGTAGTATCGATTTCAAAGCCTTGATACTAGAGTATATGCCAAATGAGAGCCTCGAAAAGTGGTTGTACTCTCACAATTATTTTCTAGATGTGCTGCAAAGGCTAAACATAATGATAGACGTTGCGTTTGCTATGGAATATCTACATCACGGTCTAACAACGCCTGTTGTTCACTGCGATTTGAAGCCCAGCAATGTCCTGCTAGATGGAGATATGGTGGCACATGTCAGTGATTTTGGTATTGCGAAACTCTTAGGTGAAGGGGAGTATGGAGCACAAACCAAGACCCTTGCTACCTTTGGGTACATGGCACCAGGTGATGCATTTTTTAGCATGCATGTTCCTAATTGTAACTTTTTTTCCTCTTCTCAGCTATACTTTTTATTACTCCATATGCATGGTACTAAGGATTTTAATGTGTAGAGTATGGGATGGAAGGAATAGTCTCAACGGCAGGCGACGTCTATAGTTACGGTGTTCTGTTGATGGAAGTATTTACAAGAAAGAAGCCGACGAATGAGATGTTTTCAGGGGAGATGAGTTTGAAGCATTGGGTAACTCAGTTATTGGATTCCGGTTCACTACTTTCAGCTGTGGACTCCAATTTGATCCAACACGAAGATGAAACTTTCGATGCAAAGGTGCAATGTGTGTCGTCAGTCTTGCATTTAGCCCTGGATTGTTCTAGAGATCAACCCAAAGATAGGATCGACATGAAAGATGCCGTGACCAGACTCACCAAAGTTAAAACCGTGTTTCTAGCAAAAGTTAGTGGGCGCTTGAAAGACCTATGAGGCTATAACAGCTATCAAAATTCGAGGTGCGCGTAGACTGGCGTGAACTCTTGAGTTGCCAAAAAAACATATTCAAGTTAGCATTATGCATTTATTCTTCGCTACATATTAAATCGGGATTTGTTACGGGGAAGACCTTATTCAAGTTAGCGTTATGTATTTATTCTTTACTACATATTAAATCAGAAAATTACTAACTAGTACAGAAAACTACTCTTTAATTCCCGTAAAGGATAGTCGCGCGTTTTAATTACCTGTAGGTCTAGGTGAGTAGGTTACTTTACCATTTTGTCCTTGACTTGTCATATTTTCAGCCCATCCTCCTACCACACCATGAAGCGCTTCTTCTCCATCGTCGGCGTCAACCCTAACATCATGAACAGGACGACGAAGAGATCGCCGCCCTCTGCGACGGCGGCAATGGGAGCAACAATCTCAGGTACAGCCGGCTCCTTCTCCTTCTCCTTCTCCTTCTTACTCAAATTAGGTTTGGGCTTCTGGGCACCCACAAAACCAGATTTCTGAGTCAACCCCACATCGGCCGAGTTAGTGAGGTCACCCAACGGGACTCGCATCTTCGTAACGGGTTTTTGTTGCGTAGACTGATTGGATGCAGCCGTGGAAGCAAAGGGTCGCTTCTTTAAAGAGCGGGTGATGCGGATGCTGTTTTCTTGGTCACCCATTTGGAAGATTGGGTTCTAGGGTTTAGGGGTTTGCAATTGATTTCAGGGTTTGGTAAGAATCGAACAGAAGAAGGCAATTAGAGGGAAGAAGATATATGTGGGTGTCAAGGGTCTTGAACTATTCTGTGTTTTTCTTCAGAGTTACGGAGGGGAGAGAGAGAGAGAGAGAGAGAGAGAGAGAGAGAGATGCCGCCATTTCCACTGTTTCAAAAGTGATGTTTGGCGCGCTTCCGGTTGGTTTCGCTCTGGCAAGATCAATTTTGAAAGAAAAAGAGAAAAAATAAATTTGAAGGAAACTTTCTCCCAAAGTTACTTCGGCTCGTTCAATTGTCAAGAAGTGTGAGAAAAGATAGGAAAATCAAAATTTTCCATAACTTTAGGTTTTTATTTACCAGAAAATAGTGGAATCTATAAAATTATTTTTCTCAGTGGAATCTATAAAAATATTTTTCTCACTAGGACTCACTTTTCCTCAAAATGCATTTTGCAAAAAAGAAGGAATTATGTGCCGTGGAAAGTTTGCCCCCACAAATTACATTTTCTTGAAAAAATCATTTATCGAGTGAACACTTACAGGAAAGTAAACACTTTGTTTGAAACACTTTCCGGAAAATTTTGTTTGGAAAAAGTAGTGGGACCCCCCTTTTCTCTCTCTAACTTTTCAATTATTATTCTCATTTCTCACTCTATCTCTCTCCACCTTTTTTCTCTCTCCACAATCATTACTCTCATTTCTCTCTCTACCTTTTTTCAAAAACACTTTTCTAAAAATCAAATCAAACACAACCAAATTTCCCTTTCTTTTACTTCACTTCATTTCACTTTTCTCGGGATTAACTTTCTCATGTAACATTCTTGTTCTAGACAAATAAATGGAGCCTCAAAGGGAATGTCAATGTAAAGGTCCCACCCATTTTGATTCTGGCATGGTTTTCATCTGATATCATAAAATCAATTATTTTCTCCTCTGCTAAAAGCTAGCCGGTGATTTTATCAAATTCTCTCGAGTTTTTTTTATCTGTCGTGTGACACTCTCAAATGTAGTAATTTTGTCCCTCCCCAAATAAACAGTCACCAACCCAATGTTAATGTTTATTTGTGTTCTATGTTGGATGAAACAAATTAATGAAGATCAAAATGGTTAAATGATGCATTGAGTGAAGATTTTATCAAAATTGGCTTTTATCAAATGGGTTCACTCATTTTATCAACTCTCTTTCAAGTGTTGATTTTATGGGATTTCTCATTTCAAACATGGCCTAAACATGGATAGGACTGGCCTCCAGTTTTTAGGCAAGTAAAAAGGGCACATGCAAATTCAAGGTTTAAAAACAAACATGACACGTTAGTCAAAGATTATTTCATCTTCTATTATTTAATAACCAATTTTGATTGGTAGTTAATGAAAATGGCAAAGTTATATATTATGTTTCGGAGTTATCCCAATGCCTCTGATGACTGAAAACATTAACACACGAGCATGCGAGGCTGAGGCTACATGATCTTCTGGCATTTTGTGTCATCCATGATCTATTGCTCATTTGCTCTTAGCCTATGTCAGAGTAGAAGGCATACCAGCTCATGCTACGAGCTCTAAGTTATGCCTACCAAACGATTATAGAGACTCGACGAAGTCATAAAATTTGAAAAATTCGCACCAGAAATCGCAAAATTCGCACCCCCACGCCATGAAGCGCATCTTCTCCATCATCGGCGTTAGCCCTAACGTCATGAACTGGACGACGAAGAGATCGCCACCCTCTGTGACGGCGGCAGCGGCGAAGTCCCAAAATTTGAAAAATTCACAAAATTCGCACCCTGCAAATTTTTTTCAAATTTCATTTTTACTGATTCCTTTAACTAAAGTTCATCACGTCCACCCCACCATCATGACTGGACAACGACGAGATCGCTGCCTTGTCCGGCGGTGGCAAGGGGAAGCCCCAAAATTTGAAAAAAATCGCACCCAATAATCGCAAAAATTGCACCCTGCGAATTTTTACAAAATTCATTTTTACTGATTCCTTTGACTTGATTTTGAACAATGGTAGTGATATGATTCCCAATTTGCATATGTATACCTTATTCAGAGAAATTCGCAATGACAATTGGAGAAATTTGGAAAAATTCGCACCTAGAATTAGCAGAAAACCAGGAGTCGTGGCCGCAGGCGGCGGTGCGAGGAGGAGGAGGAGGAGAAGAAGAAGAAGAAGAAGAAGGGGGGGCCGAGGAGGCGGAAGAGTAGGCTGGAGTTGCCGCTGATGTCCTTGAAGATGGAGACGGTTAGAGCTGGAGCCGCCTGAAGGTGTAGAGGGAGCCGCTGCTGCCTAGGGTAATTGTGGAAGAAAATAGCATTTTTACCTTGGTGGGAAGTTTTAGAATTTGGGTTGGACCCAGAGGTAGTGGAGTCTAATGTTTTGTACTGGACCGTAAATCCCTCATATTAAATCTGGATTTGTTACAGGGAAGACCTTTGGAGGGAGGATTTTTAGCAAATTCCTTGGTTAACCGGGGATATGATGCACTATTTTTTTTCCCCCCTCTGATTTTGGCTCTCCTCCCTATTGACAAGCATACATTTTTTTTATTGGAACGGTATGTACTGACACTGATGTGTATCTCGGTACTATTCCGGATTGACGGCAATATACATTTGACACTATACTTATGAATAACAAAAAAACCTGAAGTAGAGAAAGGAGTAAAACAAATTTTGACACTTTGGTATACCTTAAGTCTTAACATTAGTTCTAATAACAAATTAAGATGATTAACATATTATGGACTCTAGTTTTGTTGAATTATCTTAAAATTCAAATATGTTTTTGCAAGAAAAAATAATACACAAGTATTTTTGGTACCGGCCAAAATTCTGGTACAAGCATGGTATCAACTGGCGATTCGTCATTCGAAGGGAAGTAGACAAATAAAAAGGGGTCCAATCTTCCTCATTGTCCATCTATACATCTGGTAAGAAAACCATCTTTATTCGAATATGACAACATATCAACACTCCAACAGTCACTGAGGGGGCAAACAAATACGAAACTAGCTTTCTTGGATGATTAATTGGTCACATTTTTGCTATTTTTATAATAAAAGATATCAGTGACTTGACAATGCCTATATCTTTGTGTTATAATTTTTCAATAATTCAACTAATAGGACCTATTTAATTTAAGATTCAAAAAGTTCTTTCTTATCCAAATCATTATGATGACTATGGGTTCCAACAAATTCATGAAAAAAATCATAAGCTTTTGGGGCTTTTCCACATGAGGAGGATCAATAGAAAGTTAATGGTCAGTCAAATTATGAGTGTGGGAATCTCCCCGCGTAATTTCCTTTGAAATGAGGTAACATCTTTTATAGTCGTCATTTAAGAATCTCTGTTCCAGAACCATACAATCTCCGTTCCAGAGCCATGTCTGAGATTTTCATCATTTTCTTTTAGTCATCCTGGGATTTGGGTCTTATATTAAGAAGTCTAGGAGTGATATTACTTCCCAATCCAATTTATTTGTCTTTTACGTCCTTCCGTCTCGTCCTTTTGCCGACGGATGCTCCTATTATGTCCTTTTGCCGACGGATGCTCCTATTATATTCGTAGTCCCTGAAGGATGAGAACCAACAAACCTGGTTTTTTGATCGGTACAAAACACCTACATACGTGTTCTGTTTCATTGCCCGTTATGGTATGCTAAACCAATTTTGGTTTTGCGTTCTTTTAGTCTTGATTTCTTTGGTAAGTTGCATGTATTTTTATACTACTGCATCTTTTTTGGGCTCGTTTTGTAGTCATCGCAGGAAAGGATCACTTCCCTCTTCTTTAATCAGTACTAAGATTGATTCCCTCGTGCCATTGATGTTATCTGTAGGACAGGAAAAATAGAACAAGAAAATATTTCCTGAGTAGGCTTTGTGGCATAAAAAATTACCATTTTCTCGTACCAAAAAGGAATTGCTAAAATATGCAAATGAACTATGAGATAAAAGGGATAAAAAGATTTTCTGATTGTTTGCAATGGAAAGTGAGAGTGTGAAGAAAATAAAAAAGGAATCGGCAAGGAATCAACATATCAGATAAAATAGCTTCATGGGAAAAAAAAAAAAAAAAAAAAGGATTGATGACTATTCCTTTCCTTCTCATTTTCCCATCCCAAACCAACAAAACAAAACCATGGAATTGAATTCCTCAGTTTCTCGTCCCTTTCCTCACCTTTTTCTCTTCCTTTGCATTCCCCTAAAAAGAATCAGCATTAAGAGCTACCAAACCATGAAAGTCCATAACAATCAAGACAATTAAGGCAATATCATTGGCTTTTTCTTCAAACATCAAGCCGCAACTTTTGGCCTGCATATTTCTTCACACAAAGTGAATATGATATATGTATCTGATACTCTAAAACCTTACATACAAATCTACAAGTACATTAAAAAAAAAAAAAACATGTCTGCAATAGTCTCAAGCTAACACAACTGCAGTCTCTACTACATTGATCAGACTACAAATCAGCTTTTTACCTCCTGCCTTGATTACCTGAAGATGCAATAGATATTTTTAGACACACTCGGTAGCAAAGAGAAGTCATAACTTAAACCACATAGCAACCCAAATCATGTAACCATACAAAAAGATGAATATAAATGAAGAAGATTAGATGGACATCATGCTGACCGTCAATTTTTTTAATGGTTTCCAAGGCCCTCCATTTGTGTGGCGGTTAGGTGTCCACTGTCCATCAATGCAAAACCATGCCATTTCTCTTGAAAATACCGGTTTATGACTCCAAAGAAAAATCACGTTATGACTCCAAAGAAAAATCACGTTATGACTCCAAAAGTATCATCACAGAAAGTCCAACAGATGATAAATTGATAATAAATATAGAGTAAATATGCTTTTCCAATTTTACAAGTGTTCATAATGTTGTTAGGTTATGACTCCAAAAGTATCATCACAAAAAGCCCAACAGATGATAATAAATGTAGAGTAAATATACTTTTTCAATTTACAAGTGTTTGCAGTGTTGTTAGGAGCAGACAATAACCACGTAATGTTACATATCCACATCTAGGTTATGTTTAGATGGCAGCTATGTAGCACGTACAATTCGTCGGAGGCCACGTACCGGCATCGGACACTTTTCGGATGCTGACACTGTCTGGACACGTGTCCGACACTCAAATCCAAAGTGTCCTAATTTTTTCCCAATGTTATTGGTTCGGACACTCTGGGAACACTCTAAAAAATGCTTCCAACACTCAGGAAACTTGCAATACATGTCGGGGTTGGTAAGCAATATAGTAGACACTTGTTAAAGCTTGCAAAAGTCTTTCTTTTTTGTGTGACACGTGATGGTTTATTAATTATAGGGACAAATATATAGTGAAAGTGAAACGCATTTTTTTTTTTTTTGGAATAGGGGAATACTTACGTGAATGATGTAATACACAAGATTGAAGGTATATAGTATGTTATAAAGTATTTATAATTAGAGCCTTGTTTTTCATACAACTGAATAAATAAATATTTTTATAAAACATATTCCCAACGTGTTGTGTCCTCCATTTTTTTAAAAATTTGTTGTCGGAGTGTCAGTGTCGTGTCGTGCCGTGTCTGTGCTCCATAGGACGGCAGGAACCTAGGGTATATACACATCTACATATATGTGACGTCCAAGTTTTTGTTTCAGCTTATCATATTCATACTAGTCAGTCCACAAATCACAAAAGTTGTAAAAATCGGGGTTGGAAGTTGGAACACTTACCTAATGGAGCTAAAGTGTCAGCTCGAAGATCATTAATGTGCAAATGATAGTGATTACCCAATTATACAGGTGTACAAAAAAACAGAATTAAATGCTAAAATGGTTTTTTTTAGGAAAATCAAGTAAAAATACATTCCATAGTTCCGCTTTCAATGGTCAAACCGAACACCTGAAAAGGATTTTTTCTTTTTTTCCCTGGATAACAGTTCTCTGTTACGCCAACACTATAATAGGATTACTTCTGTAATATGTTACAGAAGAGTGATATCCCTGGGAATTAGATACCCACCCATTCCTAGTCCTCGGTTCCTGCCACCCAAACTGAGCCCTAAGGCAAAGGCAATAGAAGTATTTAAATATTCTGTAGTGTGTAATATCAATGAGTATGGGACGATCATAACTCCATAGAAAACTTGCCAGAAACTAACAACATTGCATTAAAATGTAAGAATGGTTAGCCAGGGAAGAAGAAAGATAGATTTTGGAAGACACTTGATCCCCGGCTGCCCAAATTTGGTTCCACAGTTTGTTTCTTTGAGGAAATCCAATAGTATTGAGCAACACAAATGGTTAAATTTTGTAATGAATGTCAATGTGAAATGAGCACATAGGTTGATAATAGGATCCCTGATTAACAAGGAAAGATAATCCATAAAATCTTGAAACTCTTTAAACAAAACCAGTGTATTTTTTAAGGCAAGGATCGACTTCAGATAAAAGTTGCACAATAGAAGTTTACTGTAAATGACGTATAGGATGGCCTGACATTATAAGGTATAAGTACACGGCATTGAAACTAGACATTCATCATGATATACCCGTGTATGAACACAACACAAATGAAAAAACCTTGTGATGGTAATAAAAAAGCTAGAAAAATTTTGGAAAAAGAGGGTCGAAAAACAGCAAAAAACTTTGGTGTAACAGGTCTTATTTTTCATTCAGTATCCATATGCCCCAGGTTTTTACAGAGCCGCAACTCTAGCTATATGTACAGGAGGAGGGGCTGTCAATGTATATGAGACATTGGGGTTAGAAAGGAAGAATGATTGCATCTGTTCAAAACATTTTCTTAGCCCCAGGCCTCCAAAGAAAGTTCCACAATTTTTTTCAGAGCACCATGAACGGAACTTATAATCGTGTTACCAATTAGACTAAAAGTCTCAAAAACCAGAAACAATTAGCCAAGGTGAAAGCTTAACTGATACTGTAAAAAAACTGCCAGCATGTTCACACTGCATAGTCTGCATGTTTGATGATAATAGCCAATGCTTTAGCACGGAAACAGAGACATGCATACCTGTACAGCTTCTAATTTGATGAAGTCAGCAAGAGCCCCATTCATAAAGAACATGGTTCAACAGTTGAGGCTCCCTGGCAATGAACATCGAGCCCATCACATAGTTGTGTAAGAGCCAGTCAAAGAAAGATCCAGCGATTTTTTCACACATTCAGTTACTTTGGACATTTTATAGTCGTTACCTTCTGCACAACCAACACCATCATAGCCACTCTCCACAGGTGCATTGATAATCTGACCAAACAACTGGAATGATCCCAAACTGCCTTTTGTTACGGGGCTGCATCTCTGTTTTCCAGTTACCTCGTTGTCCAAAAAATGGACACTGCTTTGACTATCAGGTGACAAGTTGTCACAATGTGAACTGCCAATGTTCAGTTCAGTAGATACAGTTTCCACTTCCGGTGTATTTTTGCGGAAGAATTCATCAGTGAAGATGTTATGGCTATTCTCACTAATGAAGTTGGATAAAGTCGATACATAATATGTATCATGCCTGGCTCCCTGCATGCCAGCAGGAAAAGAATTGTAATTCATCAATGATAGGTTCAAGTTCCCTGTCAGTGAAGTACTTAAAACTTTCGTAGGAGAGAAGAGGTCTCCGTCTCCATCAGTTGGCAACTCAGGATTCTGAGAAATCCTGAATTTCTTTGGAGGAGGGAATGCGGAATGGAGTGGTGGTGTGGGCGCGACATATTCAACTTGCCAAGGGCTCACTCTCTTTACATCTTGCAGAGCTTCAGGTTCATCCCATGCAACCTGTGGTGCAGCCAAACATAACCACTTCAGGATAGTTCAGAAGTAAAATTAGTATCCTCGCAAAGACGGGCAAGGGTGGTGATTAATAGAAGCAGCATTACAGTATGTTCACAATCTTAAAGTCGCACTAGTTTGCAAATTGGTAAAAGAGCAAGCTTTCCCCAATTCTGTTTGTACTAACAATGAACGTAAAAGCAGTAACAGAATAAAAAACAATCGAGATAGGGAAGCACAGCTCCCGTATCCCTGCAATTACAAAGAAAACAGCCCAGAGTACAATACTCAGGTACCTTATGTCAGTAGCAAGTGTACATCTGTGCAAAAGGAGGCACGAGAGAGAGAGAGAGAGAGAGAGAGAGAGAGAGAGAGTCTAAGATCATCTGGTTTAATACACTTTCTCTTTGCATCTCAGTGATGATTTACACCGCAACTAAGCACAAACCTGTCTACTAAAGCAGAATTTACGCAAAGGATCATGTATACACAATGCATCACACAGACATGCCTAACTTCAAGTTTTGAAAATTGATGAACAAAAAGATGGACAGAGGCACAAGATGATGCGGTTTATCCAGCCTTCTGCAAATTACAATTTCTCTTCTTATCTTTATAACTCGTCAATTGCTTATGATCTGTAAATGACACATGTAATAATCCTCTTTATAAAAAGGTGCGTCTTGGTTGCCCTTTCTTCTCTTGGATAATAAACTAACAAATTAACACATACAAGGCCCATTTTTTTCTTCTCCAGAGTAGCACTTATTGAACTCCTAATTTTCCACTTGTCGGATTAAATTAAGAGAATTTATACTAGTTTCTGAAAGCTATTCTGCCATTATCAAGAACGCTCTATCACGTCAAAACCACAAACCAATCTCCTAAAATGAAAAACTGCCTTCTTTCAGGATTCTAACAAAGGCAACTGAGAATTAACATTGCTCTCTTCTTATTCCATTCAGTACTCAGAAACTCATAACGCAAATCATATCTCCCTTAGTTGAGTTTATTGTCACATTTGCAGCACGAAAAAGTAATACTCCCTCCGTTCCAAATTGCTGGTCACTTTTGGGAATTCCAACTCTTTAATGAGACATGCAATAACTGCATTCAATAAATGCATTCACATTAAACAGATTCATTAATTTTCCAACAATGCCTCATATTTCAACTTTCGAATTAAATGATCATTGTCAGTAGATTAAACAGATTTTCTTTTGACTTTTCAAAGAGGACTAACAATTTGGAACATCCAAATATAGTGTAAGTGACGAGCAATTTGGAACGGGGAGAGTATTAGATCTTGAATATTCATCCTTTTTCTTTCCTGAAACAAATTGTTGTCACAATAATGCTCCAATCTTTTCAATTGCTTATATCTTTCAATATGGATCTCCAAAAATACTGAATATGGATCTTATTTGATAGTTCTCGATTAGTTTGAATACACAAAGTTTTCAAAATCATGAAAAACATTATATGTTGAAAGATATAAGCATAGTTGTCAAATCGTGAATCACTACGATTCGGCCATTTTTAAAAAATGCATAAAAAATGTTGGTTTTAAGTTGGTATCAATAAAAGTATTGTTTCAAAAGATAGGCAAGACACTTGGAAATTAAATATAATAGCATATAGTTGGAAATTAGAATATAGTAACACCTAGAGAATTAAAAAATGGACAGGTAACAGGTTATAATAGTGGGGAGTGGGAGTGGGTCAGTGGAGATTATAAATATAATAGCATATAAATGGTGGAAGTGGAGTCAGTGGACAAATAAAGGCCACCTTTTACCATTTTTACACTTTGTAATAAACAACCAGCAGCAAGTTTATGCTTACTGCAGTTCGACGAAGACCATCAAGCAGCAGCTCTGCATGCTTCGACATTCAACGAGATCTGGTGGAGCCCTTGAAGCTCACTGTTTTGTTCGATTGAGACCCACAGGTGAGTAAAACCGAAGCTCTGTTCTGTTCGATCGAGACCCACAGCTGTGTAAAACCCTAGTTTTTTGGACAACGTTGTTTGAAAACCAAAATCGATCGAGTTCTATACTTCCAATTCCACTTTCGACCCTTAATATGGTGTAAAAAATAACATAAAAGCCCGAAATTTTAGTTTATTTTCGACCCGACCCATAAGTGAAGTATGGGCTCTAAAACAAAACGAATCGTACAATTTGTGCGATTCGGCGAGCGATTCAGTGATTCGACAATCGATACGTCCATTCAGACCACGATTCTATACCATTCGAGATTCTATACCATTTGTGAAATTTGAAAATGACACAAAAAATGGACAAACAAATTGGGGACAAAGGGAGCACAAAAGTTCATTATTTGAGGATCATTGACACACCATGCAGGCTTCTTTCTTTAAGACTCGCATACCAACTATTGTACAGTACACACAAGAAATCTTGTTCCTTAATGAATAATCTTTTTATCAGCCTCTCTTGATTAGCAGTACTGGTACATAGTGACCCCAATCTTGATATTGCCTTGCAATCCTGTAATTCTCAATTTCTTATGACACCAATGGAATTCTTAGATTTCTATAGTTGAAAACTTGAAGCTATGTGGAAACCCATAGTTTGCCAAGCCCTTATACTTTTGTGGAGTAAAGATGGTTCATGGTTGTTTCAGAAAAAATATATCAATAAATTGTGTGCATATAGGCAAAAACTATAACCCCCTTAAAATGATGTGAGTTATGTAAAGATGGCCATGGTTGCAAATCAATGGAGTGTTGTCATGAATCAAAGTCGTTTATGCATTGAAGTGGTGGTGAGGCAAGCTAAATCTCAAATCAAAGGTATTATTAACCAACTAGGCATTTCATTATGTCCCCAAATGGCGTTGGTTACTATTTTAGTAGTTCACTAGTTCTTATTAGCCGCCTTTTTCATCATAGGGTTACAGCCAAAAGTGTTGCAAAAGTGGATATGATCAATAGCTTAGATTCACCATTTTAGATCCTTCAGCTGAAAACCAGGGCCCATCATGTTATGTACCTTAGAGGTGTGTACAGAATACTGGCCCGAACATCTATTTCATTCATACTCTTACACAAATCTAACCCCATGTCATATACCAAATTCCTACATCATATCTAAAAGGCAATCCAAACAGATACAAGGATCACAATCTAACAGCTCACTTTGATCGTTCTAGGCACAGGACTCCAAGGGCATTGCTGGTTAAACCGGCAATGACCCAACCAAGACCAAGAACAAGACATTAATACATGAAGCCAGGCGCTAAACTTGTATTTTACAAACATAAAATCAAGTCCACATGTATCAAAACTTGCTACAAACAAACTCACGAATATAAAGATAATCCATTCAAGCTTACCCAACAAACAATTTTCTTATCCTTTCTCACCGTCCAAATGGACTAGCAATTCCAGAATGAATTCAGTCTTCAGGAACTTGGCTATCATTGAAATTTCATAATAACAACATACCCAAAAAAGAAAATGAAAAATAAATACATAAATACTGAGAACAACCAGACCAAGCTGTACACATTGCATTAACCTTGTATAAAAAGTATACCTGAAGCATTCTCCACGGCGAACCTTGCCACGGACAGTTATTATCCGGGACAACAGCCAAAGAAACCGTCCCTTGAACCCAACTCACCCTCGACGAATCCTCAGTCTCCACAGCCATCTTAACCCTCATCCCTCCACTCCACAACACACACAGCGACTCCTCCACTGCCTCCGCCTTCACTACAAAATCCGCCCACCCCGTCCTGGGGTGACACACAACCTCAAACTCCCTTCCCTCTGCCGCTAACTCAGCAGCCTCCGCCACCTCCTCCGCCGAAACCCTACCCACAGTCCCACTCCTTTCCCACCCTCCCCCATCCACCACTTCCGCCTTCACCCTCACCGACCCCACCGGATAATTCCACCTCCCACCAGACCCCGCGCTTGACCGCACCGCCCTCCTCACACCCACAAAAAGCTCCCCGCTCCGCCTGTTCCTCGTAAACACCACCGAATCCCCAGCCACCAACTTCTTGTGATTCACAAACTTGCTCCACCCAGTAGTAAGCAAATGCCGACGTGGTGTCCCTCGGTAAATGTGACGAAACTCCCAAACGACGCTGTGCACGTCCCTGACTGATATGTTCTGTACGGGCGGGTCCGCCGCGAAGTTCAGCGGCGGGAAAATCGAGTCGGCACAAAACCTCGGCACGGAGAATCCCCCGCCGTTATTCGCGTCCGACGGTGTTAAAACCTTCGCAAAGGAAACAACCGCGTCTTCTTCGTAATCTTCGCCGTCAGGGTTCCGCTGGGTCACACGAGAGCGTGGGTGGATGGGGACGAGGCGGATTTTGGCGAAGACCTCGTCAGTGTCAGGGTGGGCGAGCAGGGTAACGGAGGACACGCGGCAGAGGATCATTGGTCGGGAGGTGATCTGAGGAGAGAGAAAAGGAGGAGGGGAGGAGGAGTAGGAGAGAGAGGATTGTTCGGCATGGCCTTGGGGGAAGTAGTAGACGGCGGAGTCGACGGTGGGGATTCGGACGGAGGCGCCAGCGGAGGATTTCCAGACGGTGGGGTCCACATGACGGGGACCAGGAGGAGGAGGGTTTGTGGCCATTTTTGCTTGCTTGCTAGGGTTTTGAGGAGGAAATGGAGGAGTAAGTACGGGGTTGGTTTGCTGTTAGGGTTCTAACATTAGGGTTTTTTTTGGGTATGTATCTGATCTGAGTGTTTTGATTTGGCGGCCGGAGAAGTTGAGAGTGAAGTGGTGTTCGTTGGTATGACAGAGAGACGGGACGGAAGCAAAATTGGGGGAGATTCTAGATGCACACCAAAAGCATCTCACTGCACCCAATTTCAATTTTAGGAATTCTTTCTTTTAATCGGTGCAAAAATAAAAGAAAATATACTAGTTTCACATTTGTACAATAAATTCGTTTTTTGATCAGGAAAAAAAATAATTAATGGACTAGACTAATGGGACGGCTGAATCATTTATTTCTCTGTGGGTAACACTAACACTGAGTTAGCGATGTCAGTCGGCATAAACTACAATACAATGTCATAAATTCTACATCAAAGCACATAGCATTGTCAAAGACAAACCCCTACAACTAGTTTTTCAAAGGCAATACTACTTACTAATATAGTAATGTATTCAATGTGAAAAGAAATATAAAGTGATGATTAAGTCATCTGGTTATCGTATATCCTGATGGCTATAGGAGGTAGTATTATACGAGCAATGACTATGGTTACAGGTATTATACAAGCCGAACAAGCCAAATAGTTAGTTGTTTAAGCTTAGTTTAGAACTTAACAAGCTTCAAAATTTGTTCAATGTTAATTTGTTCATGAGACGAGTAGATCTCGAACGATCTTGAATTGAATTCTTTATATATCATAATTTGAACAAGTAGAATAGTGGCCTGAGCTTTGGTTTGTTTATGGAACAAACTAATCTTGAATGAATTTTTAACAAACAAGTGCAAACTTGAACTCGAATACCTTGATTTGTTTATCAACGTAATTATGAGGGTGTTTAACAATTTTTAGTAATGAAACTTTGATTTATGGAAAAATTTAATCTAAGGAAATCATCTATTTAGGGTGTATTGATACGAAATCCATGTGCCTTTAGAAGCTCTCATGCGCCCCTCTGGTTCAACACTTGAATCGAACGGGCAAGAAGCGGAGAGATCCCTAACAACAAACAAATTGCTCAATTGGGAGTGAAGTTGTTAATAGACCCCATGGGTAAATGTTGAATTCCTACTATAATCACACTTATGCCATGTAATCACAAATAAAACATGGTTCTGCTAACAACTACTCGTAATTAAAAATTAGTAATAAATAAGTAAATGATGTCAAAAATATTAAAAAGTGAAAAGTTTACTCAATAGGTTTTTTTTTAAAACTTTACGGCAGATCATTTTCATATTCATTTAACTAAAAAACGGATTGCATCATATGAACAAAATTGAAAAAGTTGGCGAGGGAGAGAAGAAACCCAATTCACTGGGATGGCTCCTTTCAATCGTGAGGAGGCCACCCAATGATAGGGATGGCAATCGCGACCGAACCGATGGGTACTCGAACTGAAACCGCTATTTTTACTCGAACCATAACCGAAATATTCCCTGTGGGTATGGGTATGGTATGGGATATGGCCGAACCGAATGGGTATGGTTCGGTTCTGGGTTGAGGTCTTAACCGAACCGTGATCCGAACCGAACCGTGACCCGAAACGAACCGAAACATGTAATTACATATGTACCCCCTGAAATATATAGTAATTGCATATGAGCCCCTAGGTATATATATACGATTAGACCTAAAAAAAACCCTAACACCTCATTTCGTCATTTGTTTGCCCCGCCCACCACAGACAATTAGGGTTAGTGCGATCAAGTTCAGGTTTGCTGCTCCTCCGGGCGGCGGCCTGTTATCCTGTGAGCCTCTCTCTCTCTCTCTCTCTCTCTCTCTCTCTCTCTCTCGTGTAAAGCTTGTTTGTAGGTCTCAGTCACGATCTTGGTTACTCGGTCTCTCTCTCTCGCTCTCTCTCTCTCTCTCGATTGTGAACCTCGGGCTATCCGATCAGTTGTGTTGCGATCTTTATAGTTTCGTCTAATCATTTGCTTGATTACTCGACTGAGTCCTTGCTTAATTTCAAATCTCAGCTTGTTCGTGAAAAGTTGTTTATTTCATGATTTGCTTTCTGATGTTCTAGGGTTTGCTCAGAAATTCTTGTTTAAGTTGATTTTGGACTGTTTTGTACTGGGATTTTATCAATTTGGAAAGTAGCATATCAGTTGGGATTTTAATTTTGTACTGGGATTTGATAAATTCTGAATCTCTGATCAATTTTGTATGGGTTTTGAATCATTTGATCAATTTTGTACTGGGTTTTTATCAATTTGGGAAGTAGCATAGTAGCTGGGATTTTAATTTTGTACTGGGAGTTGATCAATTCGGTTCGGTTATTACCCGAAACCCGATTGGTCAATGCCAAATATTGTTTGGCTGTTTTCAATTAATTCGGTTACCCAATCGGTTCGGTTAATACCCGATACCCGAATGGTTCAGCTCTGGTTTCCATATCCCCTACCCGAATGGTTAGTGGTTCGGTTTTGGGTACCCTTTTGGTTTCGGGTATTGGGTTCGGATACGCCAATACCCGAACCGAACCGCCCCATTGCCATCCCTACCCAATGAGCTACCCTATTACATTTCCCATAAACTCAAGAAAAAGGCCAACTAAGAGGAACAGAAAGGCCTTAATATCGCTGATTATATAGTATCAGAATCCCAAGGGCGAATGTTCTCAGATGGATCACTGTTTTGTTATCAATAGGTGGTGATTGACATTTTCTTTAAGTAACATAGATGTCGTTACTCTTATCGTTTTTTTGGTCTTTTTCTTTTCTTTTCTTTTTTTGTCTTTTTGGTCTCTTAGTTTCCATGGATTTAAATACAACTCATTCTCTTCACATACATCAACTAAAAAGCCAAAAAAAATCCCAAATAACAGAAACAACGTGATTTTTGTCCATAGCATATAGGCAAACAAGCTCAGAGCAACGACACTAAATGGCATATTTATGATAGATATTAAAAAATTATAAAATCTCAATGACATTTTAAAAGTAAAAACAATTTTCATTTCGAAAAACACTAAATTATGATGAATGATGTCATGTGATAATGATAGTGCGCTTGTCGAATGATGTGATAACGACAACACTAGAGATTAATTTTTCAATTCATCAAAACCGCCCAATAAAAAACTCGAATGACAGAATTTAATCTTGAAAAATCATCGAACCAAGATTTCTTTCATAATTCTAACTTCGACTCCTAGCTCTAGCACTGCGACGCCTTACATTCATGACACTAAGGGCCTGATTAGATGCCAAACTAGGTAGCCGAATAAGGAATCCCAGACTATTTAATCTCGGGCCCATGCGGATGGCTTGGTTTAGGAGCCCATTTGGATACCCGGACTATTTAATCTTCCTCTCATTTAATCCGGGCGGATAGCTCCTCTCTAATCCGGGCCAATCCACCCCAAACCCTCTTATTTATCCGTATCTCACAATTTCAACTACAAACCAAAACCAATTACTATTTTATCTCCCCTTACTACAAAAATCTTCCAAACCATGTATTATTTAATGCTCCTCCACAAATATCTATGAATATGAGTCCACCCTCCATAAATAATATACCACATATTATGGACAGGGGTAGGGCTGTCCAGCGGATCATCCGATCCGCCAATCCGACCAATCCGAACCGATCCGAACCATCCGTTGATCCATCCGAGGTATGTACGGATGGGTTGCGGATCGTCCAACACATAAGTTCACGGATTCGGATCGGATCCGGATAAATCCGATCCGCCCGTTGAAGGAAAAAAAAAAAAAAAAATCCCGCGTATTTTATATCCCTGACCCATTACCCACACCACATTTCATTACCCAATAGTAATACTACCCACGTGGGGAGCAAGAATTTTGTTCAAAAGTAGACTTGAAGCTGTAAAAGAGTTGTGCGGCCCAATGTTTTTATTAACAAAGGGCTGTGTGCGTTAATTTGCATAGGTTTATAGCTATAGTTCGGTCCACTCAAGGCAAATGTGGTCTGCTAGCACAATTTCACACGCATAAAGGATGGTATGGAGGCTGACGCATGGTTTGTGTGGGGCCACCAACCCACTATCTTTTCATTATTCACAACATCATACATTTTACAAGTCAGTGGGCTATTTAAAATTAACAATTTCAGGGGGATGCTCTTGTTCCCAGACCGTGCCAGCTTTAGCACTGTGCGTTTTTGTGGCGTGCAAATATAATTTTGTCTTACAACATATGTATTCCTATACCAGCGGGTTGTGAAAATCTCTCCCGTGAACGTACCCGATTTTGGAGAACCACGTAAAATTTGTTTGTGTTCCTATTTTATTTTTACCTTATTGAACAGGTCTTATATGATGTTGGTGATAAAGAAGTACTAAATCTTGAGAAATGTTTGAGCCGGAAAATTGGCTGGAAAATGATTTCGAAATTTTCTAGATTGGCCCAAGTTAGAGGCCCATTTGTCACAGCCCAATCCGTCAAATCCATCCGGAACCGATCCGCGAAATCCGGAACCGATCCGATCCATCCGTATGTCACCTACGGATGGTTCTCGGATCCTAAGAACCCAAATCCGTTCCGACCGGATCGGATCGGATCCGTATCCGAACCGGCCAAATCCGATCCGTGGACACCCCTAGACAGGGGTTACGTGCTAATCCCATTCGAGTCGTCCGTGCTCACAAATCAACAAGGCAGATCAGTTCGGTAATGGACAGCTCATATCTATTTGGGTCCGAGCAGATCTACGCCATTGATCACTAAGCACGGACGGCTTGGATAGGGTCAGCATGCATAGGGACAGCACGCCCCCTGTTTACTATTTTATCCTTCCTTACTATTTTATCCATCCAAAACTATCATGCATTCAATCAAACCGTAATGGAGTGGACTATGAACTCCACTAGGACAAAAAAAAAAAATTCTAGAGAAATGGTACAGTCCAGTCCAGGAAGAGTTTCCCATAAATCTTCCAAGAAACTTGGCCTCCAACTCATCTTCTTGGGTCTCACTTCTTTTTCTATTATGCCTTTTGCTTTCCCTGTTGGTAGTTATGGTATGAAAACAATTTAAAATGACCTAGTTTGTGAGTGGTTATAGAGTTGTGAACACCTAGCTAGTAACATGGCCGTAATTGGGTTTCATGTAATAGTATCTTTTGGGTTCAGGGATCAGAGGGGTAAGACTTATCTATTGAGTGTGTTATGCTCATGGTGCTACCTATCTTTGTATTGTATGCCAGGTGTTGAAGATGGAATGAAAGGACTCTACAAGAAAAGTGAAGTCATTATCACCTAAAAAAAAAAGCTTATCGAACCTTGGATGGCTATGTACATAAAGTTAGTTTGGTGAGGTGATATTTTGCAACTTTAGGGATTGTTTCAGAAACTGACTTATGCTCCATGTTTTTGGTGGAAAACTTTTTTTGGAAAATGTTGTATATTCCAATGTTTGGTTGTAACTTGAAAATGTTTTTCGGAGAACATTTTTTATTGTTTGGTAAACAATTGACATTAAAAACACAACTCATGATAAGCTCAATCCAAGAATTATGAAAATTGAAGTACTAAAGAGTATCTTTAAGGAATGACTAGAAGATTTTATCACAAGTTTTTTCCAAGTGGATTTTAAAAATCATGTCACCTTTTTTTCTTGTTGGTACGCAATATGTGTAAAATCTCCTGGGTTATAACAATGTTATCATGCGTGGAACATCCAGGAATAAAATTGCTTTGAAAAGGACTAATAAGCTTTTGTAGGAAAGGCCTTAGTCTAGTAACTAGAATTTTGGTAATTGCCTTGTAAATGACATTATAAAGGCTAATAGGCCTAAACATTTTGGTAGTATCACGGTTGTCATTCTTGGGGATAAGAGCCACTAAGGTTTTGTTTATCTCATGAAGAATGGAATTGGATTGAGAAACATTCTTTGATGAACTCACTTATCCTTTGCCCCACAACATTCCAATGTATCCGGACCAGGAGCTTTATAAGGAGGAATAGGTTTAATATTACTCCATATTTCAACATTGGTAATGGGTCTACAGAGAGTGACACTGTCTTCATCAGACAATTCGGTACGGGGAATCATGTGTAAATTATTGGGGTGCAGACAACCTTCAGCTGTGGTTTAATCTGGGGGTGGGGGGTGAAGCCAACAGCTCGGGGTGCGACCTTAGGAGCACACCGAACTGCAGCAAAAACGATATTTTTTTACTTAGGTGTGTAATTTCTGCCATAAGACCCGACTTATTTATATTTGCAGTTAGCATGTAATTAGGATTAAGAGTTTTCAGAGAAAAATAGAGAGAGGTGAGAGAAAACGTAGATTTCAGAGAGATTGCAAGAAGACTTGTACTCTTGATTCGATTTCATAGTGGACTATGTGACTCCCGTGCTTTTTCTCGCGTTGAAGCTTTCCACGTATATCTTGTGTCTCGTATTTTTCTTTCCATTTTTTATTACACACGACTGTTTCCATGTTTCGTTCTATGAAGTCTGGCAGTGAAGAAGCTCAAGCTTCTGTGCTGGACACCTTGTCTTTGTTAAAACATTCGTGGGCAACGAGTCCCATAGAGATCTCAAAATCTCAAGCCATGATTGCATCAGAAGCCATTCCTATTCTTCAAATGCTGATGAAAACCCGCCCACCGAGTTTCCATGAGAGGGCAGATGACCTGTTGCATTGATTACCTGGTTGTTTGATGGTTACAATTAAACGGCGACATTTTCGGAGTACCCGTGCTTCATAGGTTGGGAGTGAGGAGGCTAAAGTTATTTAATCAAGCTCTGTTGGGAAAATGGCTTTGGAGATTTGCGTGTGAAAGGGAGAAATGGTGGAGGAGGGTGATTGTAGCAAAGTATGGTGGTGGGTGGGGAGGTTGGTCCTCTCTTTTGGTGCGATTGCTGCATGGAGTGACACTTTGGAGGGGTATTATGAATGGATGGGAGATTTTTGTACAGTTCATTCAGTTGAGGGTTGGCAATGGAAGAAGGGTGAAGTTTTGGGAGCATGTTTGGTGTGGGGATGAGAGTTTGCGGGATGCTTTTCCAAGCATCTATCTTTTGGCTTGCGACAGGGAAGCTTCCGTTTCTGAGTACCTTCTATTTGTCGAAGGAAATTTAGTTTGGGATATCCGCTTACGAAGGGAAGTGCTTGATCGAGAGATGGAGATTTTGATGGCTTTGTTTTCTAGGGTGTATGGATTGCGTGGGATCGGAGAAGGGGCGGATGAGATCTGTTGGAAGCTTTCCAAGACAAGGGAGTTTCAGGTGAGATCTTTTTATCAAGCTTTATGTGGGGGTGGTAGATCTGTCTTTCCATGGAAAGCTATTTGGAAGACGAAGGCCCCTCTAAAGGTGGGTTTTTTTGTTTGGTGTGCGGCCCAAGAAAAGATTCTCACAATCGATAATTTGATCCGTAGGCAGGAAATCATAGTTAATTGGTGCTGTATGTGTAAGAGGGATGCAGAGACAATTGATCAGCTTCTCATTCATTGCCCACTGGCATGGGAGTTATGGTCGGCGGTGTTGTCTTGGTTTGGTATTCAGTGGGCAATGTCTAGAAGTGTCGTGGAACTTCTTATTGCTTGGAGAGGTGGAAGAGTGGGTATGAGAAGAAAGTGTGTTTGGAACATGATTCCTCTTTGTGTGATGTGGATAATTTGGCGAGAGAGGAATCAGAGATGTTTTGAAGGAGTAGAAAAACCCTTGTTCAAAATCATTAGTTTTTTTGGTGAATAGCTTGTATAGTTGGGACAAGGGAGATTGTTATCCTTCTCTCGACCAATTTTTTAACTGGTTTGAGCTTTTATTTCCACGTGTTGGCGTATAGGGCCTTTTTGTCCATGGCCTCCTTTTTTGTAATTGGGTAGCATCCCTTATGCTCTTTTTAATATAATTACTTATCAAAATATATATATATATATATATATATATATATATATATATATATATATATACACACACCAAACTTCCGGTCCAAACTCCCGTAACTTATTAAGTTCCGGACCTCCACTTTTCGGACCAAATTTCGACGATCCCTTAAAAACACGTTTTAAACACATCTTACGGTTCGGATCGTCGAAATTTGGTCCGAAAAGTGAGGTCCGGACGGTAGGTCTGCATTTTGTGGTTTGGATAGGAAGCTTACTCTCTCTCTCTCTCTCTCTCTCTCTCTCTCTCTCTCTCTCTCTATATATATATATATATATATATATATATATATATATATATATATATATATTTATTGTCAGCCGCCGGAGGGGAGGGAAGAGAAGCTTTATATATATTGTCAGCCGCCGGGGGGGAAGAGAAGCTTTACAATGAAACCCCAAAATGAATTGAGGGGTAATACAGTCCCAAGGACCTTATTGCTATGGTCAAGTAGATCCATAAGCAGATTAAGAGGTATTTCAAATCCATCTATTAGTTTTTAACACAAACGGCTGAGCAGATTTGGGCTTGAGGATTTAATCTCTTCAGAAATGAACCCCCTAAAGTGACTCCATTTAAGTAAAAGCATAGAGCATTAAACAACATGTAATCATAGGTGGCAGCTAACTTTGTTCGTATTTTCTATTTGTGTGGTGAATGGTGGTCAAGACCCACCTTTCAGGGGAGTCTAGCCATCATATTAAGGCCAAAAAGCAAGTGCTTGAGGTTAGTGTTTGATAGAAAATCAAGTGCTCCATAACTTTCAGCCCAATCAAAAGGTCAAGAGTTACCTCATCCGCACAATCACATGTAAACACAGTTAATAAGAAGCGATAAAACTGGAACACCCCGCATGACCAGAAAATTGGAAAACACGAGTCATTGGGGAAAAAATCAGTTTCAAAGGTGGTGTCTGTGCAAAATGTATCCCACAACCATTAAGCAGTGCAGCAGGAGTGTAAAACTAGAAATTTCTTCCTCCAAGTTTTATTGGATATTAGTGATTCCATCTCATCAATAACAGCCTCTGGAAAGTAACCACAACGTACATAAAAACAAAGTAGAGTATTTAAAAACCTACAAAATGTTCAAAGCCTTTCTCATGTCCCCATTGCAAAGTGGAACGAGTGCCGCCAAGCCACTCTCAGATACATCAAGCCTAGAACAGTGAGATCATATATTACAGTAACTTAACACACAGAAGAAAACAAATCAAGATAGTCCTTTCGATTTTTCAGGGTACCAAAGCGAAAACAAAACCAAAGCAGCCACCCAGTAACCTGCTATTTCTCACGTGAATGAGCTCAAATGCAATTGTCATACATAAGTGAACAGGAAAAAATCCGTTAGTTTTCATGATAAAATCGGGTTGCAAGTTGCGAATCTCAAACTTGAAGTCCAATGCATGTGTGTGTAAATGCTGGATGGATGAGTTTCATTATGTATACAGCTATGAGCTACCAAGAACAAACTAACATAAAAGAATTTCATACCAGGAATACCTAATCCAACTTAAAAGGGAAACTAAAAAGGAGCAAAGACAAAAAAATAAAAAAAACTTTCCCACAAAAAGTTGTAAGGAACTCACCCTTCAGCCTGAATAACATGTTTAAGTCGATCAGCGACATGAACGGCATCAAGAGGAGCAAAACGAAATCAAGTACATCTTGATTGCAGAGCGGGAATGATTTTGTTGACATGATTACAGATAAGAGAAAACCTTGTGTTTTTGGTATACTTCTCAATCACTGCATCATAACCATGTAAAATTTGCTAAATCAACGAAAACAGAATTATGATCATGATTGGAGACGAAGAATATAACTCTCCATACCTTGACGCAGAGCAAATTGAGCATCCTTTGTCATGGCATCTGCCTCATCCAATAAAACCAACTTCACAGACGATTTTGGACTGAGAAAATATCACGTTGTTGTACAAGTTATGCATATATCCCGAGCAACCCAATACTCAATACAAACTATCTCATCTATTAGCAAGTAAGAGTGATGTATCATTCTGGACATAGCAAAATCAGGTTCGAACAAACAAGTCATGATACAATGATTCGAGCGTATAAACAACGTGAGCAGTTCACTGCTCTAAAAAGGATTATGCCCTGCACAAGTCTTTTATGGTTATGGCTTCCTATTTGGTGCTAGACAGTAGACACTAGAGAACCCACACACACACACAAAAACATATGTATATATGAGCTCCACCACTTCAGCAAAATGGATAGCCAGATAAATAGATCAATAACTTGAGACAGCTGGATAGCAAGAAAATTGAAGAGACGCATTAATTGGAAATATCATCCACTGAACAGGAGATAAGAGACGTGACTGCAGTTAGAACGGAATTTTTGTACATCTGATACGATTGTGAGTTTTATGGATGTTAAGGTCTGGAGGAGGGAAATTCGTTAACCAAAATCTAATCTACGTAACAAATTTAGGGATTTGAGTTGTTACGGACCCGTGCATTACTTTGGCCCTACGTTACATGGATTCTTACAATGTTAATTTACCCCTGTTGCACAAGCGAGCCTTGGATAAGGGAAACAGATATGTGCATCTTGACGTGTTTAGTTGAACATCAGGTTATAAGGCAACAAACAACATCAGGACTTGCAAAAGGAGATCAAGGACAAACCATTTTCTACGTGAAGCCCTTAATAATATGATGATGTCCCCACTCCTCAGACCAATAATCCAGAAAGCCATGGAAAACCTCTTCCTTTCAGAACCAAAGTCGATCACTTTGATCAATGTCCTAGCCTCATCCAACACAAACAGGAGCGCCATTTATCGTGCTTAGTCTTTTGACCTACAGACACTTGGCAGCATTTAATTGGCTCGTTCGTAAAACTTTGACTTGTGACACTTGGCAACATTTAATTAGCCAATGTATGTGCCCTAGTAACACGTGGCGATTCGTGATAGGCTAGAAATTTTACATGCCTACAGATGCCCCCTCGAGAGTTGCTCAAGCTTGAAGGTGAGCGAGTCTCGAATCGTTGACTTGAGTTGACTTGGTACCGAAAATTTGGATATACTGGGTTTGCCCTTTTTTATCAGCTTTCTTAAAAACGCTCGACTTTCGAGGAAATAACAACTCCAATCAGGAAAAGGATAATACAACTCAATTCTATTTTGTCCTTCTCCGTTGCCATAGAATAGGACACTAGAATCCTAACACTCCTTGGAATAAGATATGTCCATTACAATTCACATATTTACACTTTCTGTCGCAGATTTTCAAAACGAAAAAAGAAAAGAAAAGAAAAGAAAAGAAAAAGGAGTTTCAAATTTCCCTTATTTCCTGAGAGAATTTGTTGTGAACAATTAAACACCCATTCTAACGGGATGCAATTGTTTGAGTGTGAGAATAGACATAATTCCCATCCGAAAGAATGTGGTTGCTTGCATCAATTTGTTCATCGCCAAATCACTATCAAGTTTCAGATTTCAAAAATTTTGCACCAAAACTCTCCACTTAAAGGACGCCAAACTTGAGAAGTTCGGATTCTTGGAATGGCAAATGAGTCTTTCTATCAGATAACTACGCCCTCGAGCTCAAGGTTTAGTCCTAGATGTGATGGACAACATATGCAAGGAGTAACTACTGGCAAATACTTTTCTCCATTTTTTTCCGTTTAATTTTCTGCTCGTACAAACCTTTAAACAACCAGCAAATGGAAGGAATCAAAGCTTGTTCCTTCCACACGTACCATTCACAGCTCAAAGTTTCGTATTCCTTGCTTAGATAAAGATAAAAAGCTCCAAATTCCTAATAAAATCACCTAATCTCTATAGTCAGCGACTACAAAAACCAATAATGGAGCCCAAAATACCCTGGCTTGCTGCCCTATGTGCAATTACAAACCAATACCATAAGTGACACTTGTAAAATGACCATTCGAAAGCTTGACACCAAGTACGTGCTTCACGCTGTACTAGAAAGGATTGATGTCAGGGTGAAAGCCCGATCAGTCTGGACTGGAGCTTTCTCGGTTGTTTGCATGAGTAAAATTTCAAAGTTTTGATTAATTTAAAAAGTGAGCCAAGCTTGAAAAACATTTGTGGGATTTTTGAAAACAATTTTATTGCTAAACTTTTGCATCACTTGCATCGATGTTGGATAAGCCCCGTTGCTGCATCTTGGTTACCCTACCCAGTTCGCTGGTGTTAGGACATCCCCGGATGCTCAGTAACCCTGGACCGTGATGAGTCAGCCTGCCGCTCGACCTTTGCCATACAGTACACTTGGCACTGGGAGGCAAATATTGGCTCTAGTCTGGGGAACCCTCTAAACCAAAACCAGCCTTTGCATATAGTTAACCTAGAACCTTCCAACCTAGGACAGGGACCCACAGGTTAGGATTATGTGATATATCTTGTTAACTGTTTAGCTGTTTAACTGTTTGTTGTTTGCTTGTCTTGCGTGCATATACATGATAGCTTTTACCCAAGGTTTTCACCTTTTCTTCCACAGTAATAAGAAGGATTATCCCAATAATTGAATGCTCTGTCGAGTAAAACAAATTCCTTTTTCAAATAAAATACTGTAATTGGCTCTCTTTCTCCCAAATAATTAGCATGTTGTATTTCTTTTAATCAGAGTCTATAACCAAAGATGAGCAACCAATCCGGAAGCAAGAAGCTCAAGTCCACATTTACCGTCCATCATGGCGCACCAGTATGGATACTTGAAGAAGTGGGAAATGAAGAGATTGAGAATGAAGCCCCAGATAAAGACAAGCTTGAAGAATTGCTTCACCAACTAGCCATGTCTGATCAACCGGGCTTAACCCTCCAATGGCACGACTCTAAGGAACAAGAAAGTGATGATGAAGATGTCATGCCACCCGTCAAGTATTTCCAGCCAGACGGCACGCCAGTCTACTACTTCCAAGACCCAGTGACAGGACACAAGTACTGGGATGAGTGTGACTGTGAAGCTTGCTATGAAGATTGTATCCTTCTGAATGATGGTTTGTCTCCCCAACAGCTTAAGAAAATGTATGCTTTGGAAAGCCCACCAAAGGTGCCAGAACCGAGCAAGGAACCGAAAGAGCCAAGTCAGGAATGCTCCCCCAACAAATCCAGCAATTGAATCAGATCAAGGAACAACAGCAAGCCAGTTGTCAGTAGATCCAGCCTACAGGGCCCTTTTTGAGACTGTCAAGTCCATCTTTTGTAGCTCAAGTCAGTTTGAGCTTTATCGAGTCTGTATTTTTCTTTATTGAGTCAGTTTGTACTTTTCTTTACCTCAGTTGAGTCAGTTTGTACTTCAGCTATGTTGAATTTCCTGTTGTTTGAGGGAGAAAGCCAATTGTAGTCTCGAACTACGTCACGGCCTGATTCCTCCGAAATGGGGATATGTAGGCAACCCCTGAAAAGGTTCGGCCTTTGTTTTGCAAAATCTTTTGAATACAGTCAACAGAGCACTGAAAATTGGGGCAATCCGTTCCAAAACTGTGGTTGCATTGCACATCATGTATCATTCCTTCATTCATACATGAATTCCTGCACATAGCATTCTTTGCACCAGTCACTAAAATTCATTTTTGTTTCCTCTATCAGTTTCAATCATTGGTAAGAGCGAGAAGAGCACTATACCTAGTTGGACTAGAACTCCCAAACAACGATTAATTCGAACTGAGTCAAAAACGATACAGTCAGATTCAGCAAATCCTGCAGATATGTCAAACAAAAATGAGATCGAGGCTCTCAAGCTAGCTTTGGAAGAACAGCGGGAACACAGTGATAGTCAGATGGCTGAACTACTGCTCCTGATACAAGGATTAACCCTTCAGAACAAACCACCAGAAGGTCCAGGGGAGCAACCACCGCCAAATCCGCCTCCGCAAGAGAATCCAAATTTGGAAGCAATGATGGCAAAAGTCGCCAAACTCGAGGAATCAGTCCAGAAACAAGAGAAAGTAGCTGCCACCGGTGTTGATATGGACAACTTGTGTCTATTTCCCGGCGCCAAACTCCCAGAAGGATTCAAGCCTATAGCCTGGGAAAAGTTTGATGGAAGCGGAGATCCAAGAGCTCACTTGCAGACATATGTGGGCACCCTGTCCATGTATAATATCAAAAAAGATGCCATGGGTCAAATGTTTCAGCAGACTCTAACAGGGCCAGCACTGCGATGGTTTCTGAATCTTGACATTTCAAGGAAAGGAAGTTGGGAAGATATTGGGGCAGCCTTCATGGCCCAATACAATTACAACATTCAACTTGAGATGACCATTCGAGAACTGGATGCAACCAAGATGGGAGCAAATGAGTCCTTTGCCGACTTTATCAGAAGATGGAGAGGGAAAGCATCTCAGATGATAGATCGACCCTCAGAGAAAGAACAAATGAGAATTATCACAAAGAACTTGGCACCCGATTTTGCAAAACACCTAGTGGTTTTCCAAACTACCGCTGACTTCAGAACTTTTTACGAAGCCGGCCTCGCGGTTGAAGATGCACTCAGAACCTGTATATTTGAGAAAGGAGAATCTGCCAAGCCCAAACGAGTTTACTCTGGCAACAGCAATACCCTGTTCGGAACCAACCAATACAGCCACGCCCAGGCTAGCTCCTCAAACTCCAAACCAACCAAAACAGAGCCTATTAACCAGATAGCAGCCCAGCCAACCCGGCAAGCAAGAAGCTTCTACCAATTCCCTTTTCCCTTAACCACAGTCTACAAAAAGCTCCTTGAAAAGGACGCCATCAAGCTACTTGAGCCCGTGAGCCACCCAAAGTACTTCCTCCAAACCATAACCCAAACGCCTTCTAATCCTACCACCAAATGCCCGGTCATCACACCAACAATTGCATCCGTCTTAAGCACAAAGTCCAAGACCTCATTGAAGACGGAACAATCCCGCTTCCCCTCAAAAAGCCAAACACTATCTCAAATCCCATGCCAGAACACAAATCCAATACCCAAATCAACCAAATCTCCCTCAGCTCCACTCCAAATAATCCAAGCTCCACTAAATTTAACCCTAGCCTATACATCATACCGGCCACCGAACCTAAACCACTCATCTCTGTACCAGAAGATCTTGGAATCTGCTCCCTCGAAAGCATTAAACTGGAACAGAAACCCACATGGGCAGACATTGCAGAAAACGAAGAATGGGCCATGAGTGATCAAGATTGGGAAGAATTCCATCAAGAGTGGGACCCTAGCCAATTTATTATCCCAGATTCTCATGCCAAGCCAGTTGTTTCTATACCAATGGATCCCAGTATCTGTCGGATCGACAAGGTCGTGTGCATCGCAGGCATGGTACATACTCTTGAATATGTTGAACCAAGTGAGCAGCAAGATTGGCGAGAACGGTGGGAGGCAATTTGTGCTGATCCTCTCGACGCAGTTTCACTCCCTGCATTGTTTGAAGAACCTGGAGACATATGGAATCGGACGCTCGGGGAAGTTTATCATTGGGTCCCCAGCAATAATCCTCTGGATAATTTATTGCCACCTCCACTTCCCGGGATTGAAGAACATGCCGCCATAGAGACTGTTTTTGGTGACCATGACTGGTTTCCTCAGGCCTACATTATCGGGGAATCTCTGCCTCGACCATCCGCGCCATTTCCTCCACAGCCAGATGTTTCGGTTCTAATGGCAGATTCATTTTGGGATGAAGAAGATGTGGTCGATATCCGATTCGACAACGATGAACTGTGGACTGTCAACAGAGCCATGTTAGATGATTCATTTTGGTGTAATCAAGCAGTAGAAAATCTGGGAAAGAAGATGGAAAACATCAAGATCGGGAAACAAAAGGTTGAGAAAAACCTTGCAGGATTTTGGTCTGAATATTTTGACACTAAACAGAAGTTGGAATCCATCAAGGCTGGAAAATGAAAGGTCAATGAATTTTCAGACTTTTGGGATAAAGAGCCACCATCAGTCAACCGAGTAACAAGAAGCGGACGAATTTATCAACCTGCTGACCTGCAGAGAGGCAACATCTCTAACCATGCTCAGGCTGAGGCATTCATTTGGGAAGATCCTGTCCAGGACAATTCAACCCCAAGTAATCTAGAAGATGTCACTAAGATACCAGAAGTTGTCACTCAACCACCACAAAGGAATCCTATGCCAGTGGAAGATCCCATCCGGAAGCAACTTGAAAGAACTCCAGCATCAGTATCCATCTAGGGGCTGCTTTCCTCATCCAGGGAACACCGTCAGAAACTGATCAAGACTCTGTCTAACATGGAAGTGTCGCTTGACACTCCCCCTGAAGCACTGATAACCTTACTTGCACCAAACCAGGCGAAACATGTCGTGACATTCACTGAGAAAGACTTGCCACCAGAAGGAGCCGACCACAACAAGCCATTACACATCACCATGAAATGCATGGGGAAATGGGTCCCCGTTATTCTCCTAGATAATGGATCTGCCTTGAATGTCTGCCCGCTACGCACAGCCTACTGTCTTGGGTTTACAACTAAAGATTTTCAACCATCAAATCTTGGAGTGCGTGCTTATGATAATACACGCAGGGATGTAGTCGGAATTTTTCAATTGGAAATATCAGTAGAGAATTTTAAGTCAAGTGCCGAATTTCATGTGCTCGATATTCCTTCATCGTTCAATTTGCTGCTAGGCAGGCCATGGCTTCACCACCCAGACATTATGGCGGTACCATCTTCTCTACATCAGAAAGTTCAGCTCGGTCTGGCCACAGGAACTCTAACCATCTATGGAGAGTCCAGGATTCGCCCTCATGTCTCTGATAATGCCCCTGTGCTTGAGATTATGCATGGAGAAGAAGACGTCGCTCTCGGAGGATTCTCTTTTGACCCCGCTGGGGCAGTTCTCACTATCAAAATGGATGAAGATTTCTCGGTTAGCTCAACAGTAATTGAAATGATGAGAAAGATGGCTTACATGCCGGATTTGGGATTAGGCCGTAACAATCAAGGAATAGCGAAATTCCCAGATTTTCCCATGAACAATCACCGCTTCGGCCTTGGTTATCAACCCAACGAGAACGAGCTAGGAAGTGGATGGAAAGCTTGAGCCCGTGCTCGGTCAAAGAAAGGTCCCATTCGTTTTGTCAAAGGAAAGGAGGCTATCTACCAAGGAGAGCCAGAACCATTTTGGGACATGGAGAAAAGAACCAAGTTGCCAGGATTCAAGATATTTGCCAATGACACTTGGGACAGTGATGATGAATCAGCAAAGCTGGAAGAATTGGTCAAACAATGCAAATCTGACTGGATTGAAGTTTTTGACTCAGGGAATCTGATATCGTTATTTGGGAATGAAAGTCCTTTAGGTATGGTTGAGGATGGGCCTGCTGCAATGATGATTGATTTGGAGCCTGTTAGAGACATGGAGCTGATGATGCTAAGCCAAGAAGCCCTTGGAGATGTTACCTCGCTCATTGTGGATGCCAATGGAATTTATAAAAACTGCACTTTTGTACCTAAAATTATTTACACTGGCACTGAATTTGAGTCTAAATCAGAGTCTAGCATTGAGTCTGAGTTTAGCACTGAGTTTGAGTCCACCTCTGAGTCAATGCATGTGTCTGTTGGTCCTCCACGTCATCATTTCTCTTTCGAGTTTGAGTCCACTCTCATGTATCATGCCCCTGGGGCCACCTCTTTTGCAATGAATGAAATTGACTTTGCTTATCTTGCTGTGTCTGAAATAAATTGTGTTAACCCTGACAATGATGGGATTGAGTTGGAGGAAGAAATTCCAAAAGAACTCCGATCTCTAATCGAACGAGAAAACGAAAGGCATGCTCAGCCTCTAAAAGAAGAAGTAATTTCAATAAATTTGAGAGATGAGAGTAATCCACGAATGGTTCAAATCGGTTCTGGGTTGTCTCTAGAAGAATTTAAAGCTCATGCAGATCTTTTAAGAGAATTTCAAGATGTGTTTGCATGGTCTCACGCGGACATGCCCGGAATTGATCCTGAAATCGTGGAGCATCGAATCCCGCTTTATCCAGATGCAAAACCTGTCAAGCAGAAGTTGAGGAAAATGAGGCCTGACTGGGTGTTGGAAATCAAGAAGGAAGTACAGAAACAGATAGATGCAGGGTTTTTAATGGTAACAGAATACCCTCAGTGGGTCGCCAACATCGTACCTGTTCCCAAGAAGAACGAAAAGATCAGAGTTTGTGTGGATTTCAGAGATTTGAACAAAGCCAGCCCTAAGGACGACTTTCCACTGCCACATATAGATGTACTCGTAGACAACACTGCAGGGCACGCATTGCTTTCCTTAATGGATGGTTTCTCAGGCTACAATCAGATTCTCATGGCCCCTGAAGACCGAGAGAATACTACTTTCACCACAGAGTGGGGGACTTATTGTTATAGGGTCACGCCATTTGGATTAAAGAATGCCGGATCTACTTATCAGAGGGCCGCTACAACTTTACTGCATGATATGATCCACAAAGAAGTCGAAGTTTACGTGGATGACATGATTGTCAAGTCTAAAGGAAGAGAAGGGCACTTGTGCGCTCTCAGGAAGTTCTTTGAAAGGATTCGCAAGTACAGATTGCGTCTCAATCCCGAAAAATGCACATTCGGAGTTACGGCCGGAAAGATGTTGGGTTTCATGATCACAACTCGAGGAATTGAAGTGGATCCATCCAAAATCAAGGCCATTCTCGAAATGGAACCACCGCAAACAGAGAAGGAAGTGCGGAGTTTCCTCGGCAAAATTCAGTTCATCAGCAGATTCATCGCCAAGTTAACCTCAACTTGCAAGCCGATGTTTCATCTTCTCAAGAAAGGCGTGTCATTCAAGTGGGACGACAGGTGTCAGAAAGCCTTCGAAACAATCAAAAAATACTTGCAGGATCCTCCAGTTCTGATGCCACCTGTACCGGGGCAACCTCTGATTCTGTACTTATCAGTCACTTCATCAGCAATGGGATGCATGCTAGCACAAGAAGGAGAAGGCGGATCTGAGAAAGCCGTTTACTACATAAGTAAGAAGATGGTCGGATGCGAAGAACGATACACTTCGCTGGAGAAGACTTGTTGGGCTTTGGTCTGGGCTTCCAAGAAGTTAAGACACTATATGTTGGCCTATTCTGTAACGCTGATTTCTCGAATGGACCCTCTCAAATATTTATTTGAGAAACCCGCACTTACAAGTAAGTTAGCACGATGGTTGCTTTTGCTAGCAGAATTCGATATCAAGTATGTTACCAGGAAGTCGGTAAAAGGAAGAGCCGTTGCCGAGTTCCTTGCCGATCACCCTGTGGAAGGTCCGGAAGATATAGAGTTTGAATTCCCAGATGAAAACGTGATGACAACCACCAATGATGTTTGGATGCTGTATTTTGACGGGGCGGCCAATCAGAAAGGTTTTGGAATCGGGGTATTGTTAATTTCCCCAGAAGGATCGCATATCCCTCTTGCTTTTAAGCTAAACTTCGAAGTCACCAATAACCAATCAGAGTATGAAGCCTGCATCGTAGGAATGGAAGCTGCCTTGGAAATTAGAGTCAAAAGACTGAAAGTAATTAGAGACTCGAACTTAGTGGTGTCACAAGCAAATGGAGATTGGAAGGTCAAGGAAGACAAGTTGAAACCCTATCATCAAGACTTGGATGAGTTGATCCCACGGTTTCAGATGGTCACTTTCACGCATGTACCAAGATTAAAGAATCGGTTTGCCGATGCCCTCGCAACATTAGCCTCCATGGTTGAAATACCAAACGGAGTCAGACTCAGGCCAATTGTGATTGAACAAAGAGACAAACCTGTCTATGAGTACATCATGACCATTGACGAGCCGGACGATGGTCTGCCCTGGTATCACGACGTTTGGAACTTCATTGAGAAAGGCGAGTATCCGACAGGGACCGATAAGAAGGACCAAATCGCTCTTCGAAGATTGGCGTCTCGGTACATCATTTGCGGAGGAAAGCTATATCGGAGATCTTACTGTGGAATGCACAAGCTATGCGTGCACGGGGAAGAAGCCAGTCGGATCATGGAAGAAATACATGAAGGAGTTTGCGGCCCTCATATGAATGGCATGATGCTCGCCAAGAAAATCTTAAGGCAAGGGTATTACTGGTCAACCATGGAGACTCAATGTATTGAATATGTGAGACGATGTCACAAATGTCAAATCCACGCCAATCTCATGCATGTCCCGCCATCAGAGTTGCATTCCATGACTTCGCCTTGGCCCTTTTTTGCCTGGGGCATAGATGTTATCGGTAAAATCACACCAGCAGCGTCAAACGGACACAAGTTCATCCTGGTCGCAATTGATTATTTAACCAAATGGGTTGAAGCTGCTTCCTATACGACTCTCACTGCAGTCCAAGTTGCTCACTTCATCAAGCAAAACATCATCTACAGATATGGAGTCCCTCAAGCCTTCGTGTCAGACAACGGGGTTCATTTCAAAGGAAGAGCGGCAGAGACTCTTGAAGAATTCGGGATTCAGGTCCATAAATCTACTGTCTACTGGCCGCAAACCAACGGGGCTGTAGAAGCGGCCAACAAAACCGTCAAGTCTATACTGGAGAAAACCACTGAGTCCACACGGAATTGGCACAAACAACTGCCATTGGCACTATGGGGATATCGAACATCCATCCGAACTCCAACGGGTGCAACGCCCTACTCTTTGGTTTACGGCATGGAAGCTGTTCTCCCCATCGAACTCGAAATCCTATCTTTGAGAATTATGGCAGAATCAAGAATTGGTGAAGTAGAATGGCAAAAGGCGAGATTCGAAGAACTCATGTTGTTCGATGAAAGGCGGCTCAAAGCCTTGTCCCATGCAAGGATATCAGCGCCGAATAGCCCGCGCTTTTAACAAGAAGGTAAAGTCCAGGGACTTACAAGGAGGTGACATGGTTTTGAAAGAAATTCGAGCCCCAGTTTTCGATCCGCGTGGGAAGTTTCGACCAAAGTGGGCCGGGCCTTATATTATCAAGAAGATCTTATCTGGAGGTGTAGCGCAACTCATCGATCTCGACGGCAATGAATTCTCTACTCTAGTCAACTTGGATCAGCTCAAGAGATATTACCCCTGAGAGAAGCTCGCTGGACTGAAAACCACAAGGGCGGGGCAGTTCTAGGCAAAAATTAGAGCAAAAGCCTGCTAGGTTGAAAACCCAAAAGGGCGGTACTAGGCAAAATTCAGAGCACAAAAAGGAGAGTGTAAATACCCGAGTGAACCCTAGCCAAACACTTGTAGTCCTGAACTACGTCATGACCTGATTCCTTTTTGTAAGGGATACGTAGGCAGCCTCACCCTGAGGTTCGGTCACAATCTTTTGAGTTGATTCCAAGTCATTATGCACATTTCATATTTCACAGACAGAACTGGTAGGGATCAAGAGTGGAAAATTATCAAAACTCAAGTTTTATTTGAACAAACTTTTTCGATTACATGGCTGAGCATGAAACTTTCAAAAGAAACAAACAACAACAACATCTATAGCACAGGGTACACAACTTATTTCAAGCATAGTAAGATTGAGTCTAAAGTTTGTCCTAGTTTCCATTTGCTCTTGCTTCGATATCTCTTGTCAACCATCTCTTGTAACGTGCTGGAAGGAGAACACTGGGATATGGATCTTTTGGGATGGTCACACGCTCCCTCCAATTATTCTGATAAGCTTTGAATGTGGCAACATTGAAATTTGGCACGACAAAGTTCTCGGGATCTGCAGGTGGCAGCACTTGACGAGCACCAAGTTGACGGAGGATGCGGTTTGGGATATAGAAGGTCCATCGGGTCAAACCCACCAGAACCATTCGCTGACGCCCCATGTTGCTAATAGCCATGTCAGGAAGATCAAGCCAAGACAACCGCCAAGAAATCACCTCCTCTATGAGCTGGGAGAGAACTTGAACCCAACCTCCCACATCATCAAAAACCTCCCTGAAGTCCCTGGTAACAAACCCTTTGTAGACACCCCAATTTGAGCCCACGAAAATCCTTGGCAATCCCCGATGATGAAAATGCCCGATAAGAGCACACGAAGCTTGATTGTGAACTTGGAAACCCCTCCAAAACCTCTTCAAAATAAACCCAAGCCTACATCACCTTCTAGTACATTCAAAACCCTCTTTTTTGATATATGATATGTCCCAATCCATTTTGAAATGAGGGAGATATGCCCGTTTTACCGAAACGATTCATTCTTCCGACATTCTGAGGGTAAAATGGTCACATATTTTGATGTACAAATCATCTTGGCTTCAAACCACTTGGGTTAGAAAGTAGACTTTTCAAGATTTCCAACGCTTCAAACCATGCACAAAATGGAGTTTGGTAGCACCCGGAATGGCCCCGCGAAGTTTGGATTGTTGTGCTGTCTCTTAATCAAGGCGCCTGGATTACCCTAATCCAGGCGCCCGGACTCAATCCAGGCGCCTGGATTCCCCAATTCCAGGCGCCTGGAATCACTTCCAGTGAACAATTTGCTGCTGGTTTTTTATGAAACCATGGGCTTCCTCTTTGCATTACTCACATGTTTTTCTCTCAGAACTCCCTCCAAACAGACTCCATTTCCACATTTTGAGTTCAAAATCTATTTTCCCTCTCAAAATTCACCCAAAACTCTCTCATTCTCTCCCTATATATACCCCCCTCCCACTCCATTCTAAAGGACCAGCTCTCACCTCTCTCCCTTATTGTTATTCTGCCCAAATATTTCCAGAAACTCATCCCCAAACTGATCCCTCCATTTTCAACCATCAAAACTCAATTTTCCCCCATCCTAACTCCATAAAACCCACTTTTTACTACGCCAAATCCATGTATCTTCATCATCCATAATCAAATTCCAACCATTCCATCTACAATCAACCTAGTACAATTCCAAGAGCCAAAGTCCAGTCCATTCACTTACCAAAAATCCTTCAAAAAAATCAAACCAAAGTTCACCAATCAAGATTTTCAAGGTAGATTTTCTACCAAATATGCTCAAGTAGGCCCTGAGGGGATACCATTCAAACTCTTACTAGTTCTTCATACTAGTTAAGAGTTTGGAAAGGTTTCAAATTTCACAAAAATGGAGGTTTTTCATTAGCATTTGTTGTGTATATTTTCAAAAATCAAGCATCTTTTAAGTTCATATCATATGTTTGAGTTGAGCTTGAGGTCCATTCTACTCATTGTACCCTTAAGTATCATTTAGAGTATGTGTGAATAAGTCATGAGCATTACATTTGGTGTTCATTGCTGAAAATGAAGTTTTGAAGTTGCTGTCTGGAAGGCCATCCAGGCGCCTGGATTGGCCCCTTCCAGTCAGTCCAGGCGCCTGGATTTGCTTAGTCCAGGCGCCCAGATTGCAATCCAGGTGTGATGAGTTGGGTATTTGTGATCAGTTTCTGAGATATCTAAAGGCAGTTTAAGGGCATTTTAGTGTAATTTTAGCATCTTTTGTACATAAATCATCCATTCATAACATTTTGTACAAGCATCCATGTTCATCTCATTACTTTTGTTGACTCGTTTACGTGCTCTCATATGAATTTGTAACCAAAGTCCATTCAAGCAATATCTTCAAAATCCTTTAAGCATTTAGTAGAGACCGGTGGTTACACCGAGCGCGAGGGGTGCTTTAAATTCCTTCCCCTCGCGTAACCTAGCTTCCGGACCCGAGAAATCTCATTTTGGCGAGACTAGTAAAATATTTTCCATTCAAGGGCAAAAGAGTCATTTTTCAAAAGGTTTCTCGGGTTCAGTCCTCAAATCCGGGTGGCGACTCTATTCAACCAATCAAACCATTTTTCAAACCAAACATCGGTTTCGTGGACATCTCCCGCGGGGTGTTCACAAGCTGGCGACTCCGCTGGGGAGAATGATTAATATATATTTTAGTATTATTACACTTATGTGTGATTTTATTAAAATGTGTATTAATTATTGAGAGCTAAGCTTGAAAAATGTTTAAAAGATTTTGAAAATATTATTTTTTATGGACTTTTTGCATTGCACGCGCATTGTTACTAGCCTTGCTGGCGTGTTTCGGCAATCCCGCCCGGCTTGCCGGTGACAGGGAATCCCGAAATGCCCAGCACTCCCCGACCTTGATAAGTCACAATTGTCGTTATTACCATCGCCTGGCGGGATCCTTGGCAGTGGGAGACAGCTTTGGCTTTGAGTCCGGGGTATCCCTTTCAAACCAAAACCGGCCTTTGCATATAGATAACCATAGAACCCCATGTTAGTTAACCAACCCATGTGTTAGGATTATGTGCTCCATCCTGTTCTGTGCTATGTGTTACCGTCTTTCCAAGCATGCCATACTGCATACATGCATACACTTGCATCTGTACATATTCTTGTCTTATTATGTTATTAGTATAGCATAAGTTAGGTTCCCGGCAGTTAGTAGAAGGTTACCTCAGCCCGATGATGAGTCGTGCATCCCATATGCGCGTTGTTCTTACGAGTTGGCCTTTAGGATGATCGGACGTGGGAAAATTTGGATTATCAGTTTCCTAACAATGATCTAAACGGGTTTAAGGGACCTTGGCCCGAGGAGGGCCAATCGCCCTTAGGCATTTGATTCTAGATCATTGCCGGAATTCGTGTGAATCATAATTTCCCAAATCCGATTATCCAATATCAAGGACATGTTACTTAAAAGAAAACTTGAGGATTGGGGCAACCTTCCAAAACATCGTGTTCAGTCTAGGAGACTTTAAATCCATGGAGTTTGAGATACCTCCGGTGTTGGTCGTGCCCGAACGGCCACCCGTGATTCAAACTAGCCTTGAGATCATTTGTATCTGGATTGCAACATCCAAATTGCTTTGTCTCGGATGACTAGGAAAAGTGCTACGGCGTCAAAACATTTAGGCTTTAGGTTGAAGCGCCATAGCTACCGAGTAATGGTTTACCTGGGTGTTGGAAAATCTTCTGTGCAATGGTCTTAAGTGAGATTTGGATCCGGCAGACTAACCCTAGGTTGTACATGCAGTCTAGGAGACTTAAAATCCATGGAGTTTGAGATACCTCTGGTGTTGGCCGTGCCCGAACGGCCGTCCGTGATTCGAACTAGCCTTGAGATCATTTGTATCTGGATTGCAGCATCCAAATTGCTTTGACTCGGATGACCAAGAAAAGTGCTATGACGTCAACATTTAGGCTTTAGGTTGAAACGCCATACCTACCGAGTAATGGTTTACCCGGGGTGTTGGAAAATCTTCTGTGCAATGATCTTGAGTGAGTTTCGGATCCGGTAGACTAACCCTAGGTTGTACATGTCAGTCTAGGAGACTTTAAATCCATGGAGTTTGAGATACCTCTAGTGTTCACCGTGCTCGAACGGCTCCCCGCGTCTCGGGCTAGCCTTAAGTGCATCTGTATCCGGATTTCAGCAACCTTATTGCTCTGTCTCGGATGGTCTATAAGGAGATTGGCTTTGATTCCACGACGATTGGAATTTAACCTGCCTGTCACGACTTACCCGTGGTTGTTGTTTCGAACATCCGTGCAATGTCTTAAGTGAGACCGAGACCGGTAGTCTAGATCTTAGGACGACATGACAACGATGCATGCACGACATTTTCTTCAATAAAACCAGGGGCACAATCGGAGTTTGACTTTTTGCTTTACTGTCAGTCCTGAATCATTAGGCCAAGCAAGAAGACCTTACCTGTTTGGACTCGACCTCCCGGACAGAGATTGTCTCGATCATTGTCACCAAAGTCTGAAGCAAATATGTCGGCTGAACAAGAGCAAGATCCCCCTACTGAATTCGAGCAACTGAGGAAGGAAATGCAAGATGAGAGGGCCCGGAATGACACCCGAATCGCCCAACTCATGGCGATTATGGTAAATATCCAAAGACGGTTGCCTCCACCTCAACAACAAATACCCGATGGTGGGGCTCGAAATCATGAGATTCCTAATGATGAGCATCTGGAACAGCCTCCTCCCCCCAAAAATCCTCAATTGGCTGAGATGTTAGCCAAAATTGCTAGACTCGAAGAATCTGTGACCAAGAGTGAGAAGCGGGCCATCACCGGGTTCGACATGGACAAACTCTGCATTTTCCAGGGCGCCAAACTCCCTAAGAAATTCAAACATGTGGACTTTGAGAAGTTTGATGGGACCGGAGACCCAAGGGGACACATTCAGGCATACGTGAGCTCCTTTTCATTGCAAGATGTTGATGAGCCCACTATGGCCCAAATGTTCCACGAAACTCTCACAGGGCCCGCACTTCAATGGCTCTTGTCTCTTGACATCTCAAGGAGGCAAACTTGGGAAGAAATGGCGGATGCTTTCATAAAGCAGTATGAGTACAATGTGCAGCTCAAGGTCACTACACGTGAGCTTGAAAGTATCAAGATGAAGGAAGAAGAGTCCTTTGCGGACTTTGTGAAAAGATGGAGGGCGAAGGCAGCACAAATGACTGATCGTCCCAGTGATAAGGACCAAATGAGGATCATAACCAAGAATCTGCAACCCGATTTCGCCCAATACATGATCACCGCCCAAGCTTACGACTTTGAAACTTATTTCGAAGTTGGTCTGTCCATCGAGGAAGCAATGCGGGATGGCATTCTGGGAAAAGATGACCCCACTCCAAAAACCAAGAACATCAACTCTAGGGATGACAACGCCCTACATGCAAACACCTCATCCAGTTCCACAAAACGCAACTCCAACCAATCAGCACCCATCAACAGAATCACAGTCCAAACCCACCGCTCTCAAAAACCACAAAGAACCCTCTCACAGTTCTCCACACCCCTATCCTTGGTGTATAAGGAGCTCTACGAAGCCGGTCTTCTCAAACCACTTCAACCAACTCCTTTGCCTCAAAAGCTCCCAGCCTACCACAACCTAAACGCCTTTTGTGCCTTCCATCAAATGTCTGGTCATGCTACCGACGAGTGTCATCGCCTCCGCCACAAGATTCAAGATCTCATTGATAACGGATCCATCTCTGCTCCACTGTCAAAGCCGAACACATTGTCGCACCAATGAACCATCGACGGTCATGCAATAATTCAATCTTTCGCGAGTCTTGGAAGTTTTCAAGTGTCAAGTCAAGTTTTCTCTTCTGATTGAGTCAGTTTGTATTTCGAGTCTGTTTATGTTTTTGCTTTCCTCGTCTATGCGTTTTCATCTTCGAGTCTGTAATGTCTTGTTATTGTCAAAAAAGAAAAAAGACAAAAAATAGAGTCAACTTTGTAGTCCCGAACTACGCACGACCTGATTCCTTGCAAAGGGATACGTAGGCAACCCTTCGCGGTTCGGTCGCAACCATCAAAAATAAATGTCATGCTGTTGTGTCGAAATTGTCATCATAAACTTGGGTTTTTGCAATAATCACTCAACTTGGAATTGCTTTACACCATCATTTGAGAAACATGATAATCACTTCGAAACATGAGATAAATTTTGATTGAACTCTTGCCCCGCACAAGGAGGATTTCCATGGACCACTCTCCGGCGCTATCAAGAAGCAATGCATTTGACACAGAAAAAGCCTGCTAGGTCGAAAACCTGCAAGGGCAGCCTAGGCAAAAATTAAGGCAAAAAGCTCGCTATATCAAATTTCAAAATGAGATCTAGGCAAAAGTTAGAGCAAGCATGAGTTCTCCCTATCAAGTTGTGCAACTCAAGATGAAGAAAGGCATTCTTTGTTTGATTTCCCACATAAATATCCATTGCAAGCCCCTTTGAACCTGAATCAATTTCTTTGAAAAAGAACCCAGCTAGGCAGCTATCCCCCACACCGGGGTGAAACGAAGGTATGTGAAAATTCAAAGCATCACAAGAATGAAAAGTGCCAAACTCATAGGCTTGTGAAATTGTCAAATACATGGGTACAACAAGATGAGGAGCATCGAAGAAATAATCAGAAAAATCAAATAAAAAAGAAGTGCTCATTTAAAGTAATAAGAGGCACATGAAACCACCCATCAGAAGCAAAAGTGGCACAAAAAGTCTGAGATAGCTGCTAGCTCAAACAACCCCGAGGAAAAATGAGATTTTTGAGCCTATTACCCTTCCTTTGTTAAGCCCGTAACCTTGGCCCCGTCATAACCTAGATAAAAGTCCTTTCAAATTGAAAAGTGCAACTTGATAGTGAGGATTCAAGACAAAAGGGAACAGTCTAATCTCCCTTGAAATCAA